>JANIJG010011621.1:38370-51171 GCA_024611175.1 Megaceryle torquata | reverse complement strand
TAATCATATGGGTTAGCTTAAGCTCTGGTGAACCTGCATCATCACCGTCTCCATTATCGCCCTTTGAACACAGCTGTAGAAAAGCAAACTGCTCAGCAAGCACTAGGATGAATGAACTATAGTCGATTCTTGATTCTGGCCTTTAAGGAGATGTGTGTTCTTCCAGCTGGAGGCTTCACACAGTTTGAGCACATTAGCAGTTTGTCTCAGCTGTGTAGTCAACTTAGTCAACTCACCTTCCCCCACCCCCCTTTCCTGGAGTTTCTGCCCTCTCAACAACCCATTTGCAAAGCCTTTGAGAAATTTAAAGACCTCTGTTGACTGATAAATTAGTGCAAAAGTTACTGGGGTGGAGGCAGACCATATGATTATGTTTTGACAAGAGAGTGGACTGTGATCGTTCCAGAAGCTTTTCCTTTAGCTAATATCTAAATAATAGGAGCTGAAAGCAAATGTTATTCCCAGATTTTCGGACACCAAAGGACTGCAATCTTCTTACTACAGTCTGATAAATAGTATTCTCCATGAAAGCACTAGAGAGACAAAAAATTGTCTCAGCCACTAGTGGACTTGTAAATTATGGGTATTAGCTCATACTAGATTTCTGTCAATGAACTCACAAATTCAGAGGGGAGCAATCTTTATTAGTAAATACTTCACTATTCTTACTAGTTCATTATTTCTCAGTTCTTGAAGTTCGTTATTCTAAGGAAGCATCTATATTCAGCAGAAGATATATTGATACTCTCTAATCTGAATTAAGTCAACTTTACATTAAATTAAAGTAATTTTTTTTCCCAATAATTTCTTGAAAATACATACACTGAAGTAATAATGAAGAATAGACGTATCAGGTAAGATGCTGACAGCTGCTTTTCCCTATTCCTTCGCTATTTCCCCCACCCCCTCCCTCCTAGCTCTGGTACTTTTCCTGTAACGCCCCTCACTGCAGGGCAGCTTAGGAGTGTTTTGGCAGGGAACAGTCTGCTTATTCTCCCTGGAGACTGCACAGAGATCATAAATCCTTTCGGAGTTCTTAACCCTTATATGTAACAGACAGCTTTAATCTCCTGCCTTACTAAATTCAAGCAAGAGGCAGTGCCAGCATGCAGAGAGAAGGCACACATGTTCAAAATACTGGGTAGCCAGTCACATGCTTTCTCATATCATTATTTAATGGATTTTGAAGCAGAATCTACCATGCACTGGAAGTGCTCTGTTTCAGACACTCCAGTGTCATAATTAATACTTACGATAGAAATAGGTCATGGAACTTTCTTTTGTTAAGGAATTCCTTGTTTTAATCCTGTTAGTGATGTCCGCTGAGTTTCCTAAAATTTTTTGTTATATTCCTTCCCCTCTACCTTTCCCTCTTGGCATAACTGACATATCTTTCATGCCTTCTACTGTTATAGAATAAGAGGGAACCAGGTGCCAATACTAATTATTATGGCAAGGTGATATGTGAATGCTGTTGATCTTCTTGTAGAAAAAAAGGAAATTATGATTTGTTAAGCCAATCAAGTCAACTATTTAGATGATAGAACATTCTGTGCAAGTCTTTTTTCCCGTTGGCTAAATAAAATGTAAGAGAGAAACTTACCCTTACATTGCTCACTTCTCACTTATCTTTAGACCAATATTATTATGATACTATTCCAATAATATTTTTCACTGACACAGCACTGCTTCACATATATTTCAGAATACTTTCATCCATGAGGAAACATATAAAACATGTTTATCCTGCATGTAAAACAGAGAAAATAAATGACATGTTCCAAGCGGCATATGGTTTTATTGTTACAGTTAGGGAGAAGACTGATGTCTTGTGTCTTCTTGTCACATGGGTCCAAAGCTGGTAGAACAATCTGTGAAAGATACCAGAATGCTGATGTATAATGCTTGGGTTTTTTCCACTCTTTTAGCATGCTTCTTACTAGTGTTTGACTGACTGTGTGTTTCTGAAGATGGCAAAACATTGTCATTTTTTTAGTCTGCAGGAGTTTTTCACCTTTTTTACATAAGGATTGCTTTCAGAGCCCTGATTGCTTAAGGCAAGTGCTAAATGTACTTGAATGTATGCAATCATCAGAAGCATGTTTTGCAACTTTCTGTCAGAATCCAAGAAATATTTAGCCATTAAAGAGAGATTATAAGAATCTAGTAAGTAGGCAGACAAGTTTCTAAAAAGGGTAATTTCCACACTTCAGTATTTGCCAGCATAATTTTTAAAAGAATCCAGCAGTTCATAAGCTGCTGTGGGGCTCCATTGTCTGTTAGATCACATAAAAGCACATTTTATTCAGAATTCAGAACCAGAAACAACATGTAAAAATTGGTACAGTGTGATAAGGTTAAATTTGAGAATTTTACCAGGGTCCTAATATTTCATTTGAACACATGACACTGTCTGAGTATCAACAAAACAAATCGAAATATCATGACATTTAAACAACTCAAATTCCTTTATGACAAGCTAGTCAGCAGAACCCACTGAGGGAGAAGGAAGTGGTACAGTTATAAAGCTCATCCTCTTAAATACCATACAGATAGTTGATTCTGTGTAAATGTCCCCACTTTTCACAAGGGAGTTACTGATATGAAATTGCCAAGCAAGTCCAGTTGTAGCTCATTGTCAGCTCTAGGATGTATCAAATACCTTGAGAACATTATGGCTTAACTGAGAAGTTGAATTCTAATCTACAGAAACATTTAAATAATGCACCATGTACCAGAATAGCAGTGATTTCCTATGAGTTTCTTAGTTTTCTCAGTGATATGTATGTTACTAGGAAGGTGCCTCCTAACTGTTTTAAGGCTTTGTAAGCTCTTACTAGAAAAACAGTAGAAAATGGTATATTATTTGGTATGCATAATTAGGATCTTGCAACATGAAGACAACAGGATATCAAACAGTCACTCCAGAAAATGGGTAGGATATTTAATATATAGGCATATATTTAGAAATGACAGTGTTTTCCAGATAGTATGTGGAAGGTTTTGGATATTATCCAGGATGACTCAGTTTGGCTTTTCTGAATATGTGACAATCAAAGTGATGTAAATACAAGTTACAATCATAACAAGCCAATGATGTTTTTTTTAGGTCTCCAGTGTACCTTACAACATTTGCTTTCCCTTAAGCAGCACAAGTGTCCTTAAGATACTATTTCTTATTTTATTAAACCACTTACTGTTATGACAGTCTTCTAGTCAGAAGCTTGTTTGCACATTGACAATGGCCGTGCGAGCAACTAAATCAATCCTATTTCCTGTCCCAAAATCCTAGCACACTAGTTCATTGAGCTTTCTGAAAGTGTACAGATTACTCTCAGCTCAGCTCAGCTCATAAGGACATTTAAAAAAAAAAAAAAACAAACCTCTTCAGTAAATGCCTCTCCATCCATATAACCAGAATGACCAGGTAAAAAAACATCTGACACTCTCAAATTTGACTCATGGGAAGTTCTGTGAATAAAAATGTTAATCCACAGTATTAATAATTCCAGGATCCATAGCTTGGTGTTATGAGATAAAATTCCCATAAAATGTTCTTAACCTTCTACACTGTCATACAAACAATTAAATCATGCAGGAGTTATTTCATTAACATCATCTTACAGATAATTACCCCTTCTGAAGGATGATAATGTAAAATTTAATGCTTTCATCTCACTTTATTAAACAGTGAGTCTGATGGAGTTACAGAGTTTGGAATTCAGTTCCTGAAATTACAATGTAAGGGCAGAATTTTTTAAAAATTAATTTAAATAATCAAATACCATTTTTTTATACGTATTACCAAAGTTCCTGTCAAAGGGGCTTAGACTGAAAATTTAGTTCCTTCATTATTGTCTTAAGGCTCACAGGTGGACCACAGAAATGGTCCATCTAAGGGTATACCAATGAAGCTGTGGATCTATTTTATGAAGGAAATTATTAAACAATTCATTCTCATCTGTGCTGACATAGAAATAACTATGTTTCACACCTGATGTATATTAAGTGGAACATGGAACCAAGAGAGATTAAAACATATTTTTCAATTTCACCCTCCTTCCTCCTTTGTCTTTGTTTCAGGTACACTCCCCGGGCTGGAAGAAAACTGCAGTTTGGTTTTGGAGCTTTTGCCTTGAAATCTTCCTCCAACTCCCTTTCTTCCTACTGAATTTCATGTCTATAACAAAATAAGAAGTTCAAAAGGCTGTTGACTGACAGTTTCTAAAACAAATGGCATTTATCATAAAGGCCTGGTACTTTGTTTTCTTTCTGGTATGCCATTTATCAGCAGTCAGTAACATGCCTTGAGTCACACATGTGACTGTTCTTAATATTTGAGATTTTAAAAAAATGTTGATGATCTTTTGCATGTAAGGACTTCAAAGGAATGTGAAAGAAACATGAAACTGTTCAGCATATGTGAAATGTGAATTTAAGACATCAGATGGGCTTTTCAGTAAGTTCATTAAGATGTTAATAGAGCAGTGCTATTTATCTTTTCAGCACTGCATATTCTGAACATCAGGAATCCAGCTCCCCATTAGTTAGAGAAAAAACCCCACATTTGTATGTATCCTTTCAAGCTACTAAATAATGTCAAGTAAAAGATTTTTTTCTAACTCTGGGAATGGAAATCTGTGTCAGATGCTATAGAAATGGCAGTCTTTGGAGAGGAATTTTAAATGCTTTAGGAAGCATGTAATGTTATCTTTTCTAATTTTTGCTCTTGACACAAAAACCAACACCAAAGGTACACTAGATTTGCAGAGGGTCTGAGGAAAGAATGTGCCTGTGATGCTTACTTTTGTAAGGTAGTGCTGGCTCTTGGGGTCCACTGCATGCCTCACCCACCATGGGGTGAAGGAAGCCCTGACAGTGGTAGGCTGTTGCTCAGCTCCAAAAGAGCCTGTACTTTAACCTAACAGTGCATGAAGAGACTACACTTTGGAGAACAGCTCAGGAGCCTGCAGGCCCCTGCATGGTCATTTGAAGCCATTGCCAGAATAAACTAAGTAGCATTGTTATCTCTGAGTTTATACGAAGTGGAATGTCTGCATCAACTACACAGGGGATTTGTACATTGAGTCAAGCATATTTCCTGTATGGTCACTATCAACTAAAATTTTCTCCTTACAGAATAAATATTTAGAAGAGCACTGAAAACAGGAATAAAAACATGAGACAAGTTCTTGATAAAGAGGAAGAAAAAGAAAAGCAAAACTAAGGAGCTCATGAAAACAAGATAATACGGTATGCTAACACACTGTAACTTTGTAGCATCCCAAACGTGCTGCAGTTTCACAATCACAGCTCACTGGACAGGCATAATTGTTGTTGTTATCACCATGTTTAGTGACTTTTTAAAGCCCTCTTTATAAATGAAGGCAACATTTAGTGTGAGTCGAGTGTCCCAAGTTTTTGCACAGTTCATTCTTACATTATATTCTAGAAACTCCGCATGTCCTGTAACTGGAGTAGTGAAAGCAAAGAGAAGGGGTTTTTTTGTAAAATTGTTTCCTGATTTTAATTCTAGAACTCTATTATTATTTTAATGTTAATTAAATTTTCTCCTTTTTTCTTTCTATTTTGCAGCTGAGTATAGCAGAACGAGTAACTCCCAAATACATGAAAATTGCAGGAAAAAATACAAATCATCTGTTTTTCTTTTACCAAGTTTTCCTTACTTTGAAAAATATTCAAATGGAAACAGGAAAGAAAACCCCTCTAAATCCTACATTACATTTTCTTCAATTGGGGAAAAGTAATAAAGTGATAAGACAGAAAGAAGAGGGAAAGAAATATATCTGACAATTTCTAGTTAGTTTTCAAAAATCTCCCCTTTGTCAGTGACAAAAAGTTCTTGTTATACCATCTGATTTCCCTAAAGCTACCAAAACCATACATGATTGCCTCCTCTGGGTTTAATCATTTTGCCTGTGAATTTATCACAGTAGCACATATTCTAAAACCAAACAAACACCCAGTCTGTCATATTCATTTCCTGTTATATGTGAAAGAGAGGTCAGATTAAATGTCAGCTGCGAGTCAAGGCCTTCAAGTATGTCCTTCTCTCCCTTTCTGAAAAACACCAGGACTGGCTTCCTGGGTGTTTCTCACTCAACCATGTGCAATCTATTGTGTTCTCTGTAATGAAATCTGCAGTGATGATGTTTAGAAAGTTAATACATCCAAGCAATGAAGCCGTTGATACCCATCCAAGGCCTTGATCAACAGGACACATTTTCTTCAACTGCGATGTCTTATAAATTAATTAATGCGATTCAAGATTCATGTGTGTTGAAAATGTGCTTGGTTATTTACAGGTTAAAGCCAAACAATTTCAACCAGAACAGATTATTTGCTCTGCTAATCTGGGGCATGGTAGCCCAGTACTTAGTCACTGAAAACAAATACCATTCTAGTAACTTCCTCTGTAGGGGATCAAGCAGAATTATCTCATCTTCTTTTTTGAGTCAAGAGTATCTTAATTCCAGAAGCATAATGCTTTATAGTCATAAAAGAAAATTAAAGGAAAATGAAATATGAAGATCCACCTTTTGTTAATCATAGATTCTGTTTATTTTGCTGTCTTAATTTCGTGAAAATTCAAGTTGCTAGGCTTACTTTCTTATTAAATGGACAGAACAACAAATAGAACCTAATGGATTTTCACTTCTTCTATTTATATCAGCTGCACAGATTTTCCTGGTTTGCCTTGTATGAGAAATGAAACCATCAGTTTGCTGCAGTAATGTGAGATGTAACTGCTAATGCATGTTGCAGAATTTACAAAGTACTACTTTTATTAAGATAAGCTTTTGAACCTGCCCACAATGTTTCTAGCCTTTTTTGTTGTTGTTTGTTTGGGTTTTTTGGTAAAAAAAGCATGAATAAGCATCTTTTAATTAGTTGTCTGTAAACCAGCTTAGTTTCTTTGACAATCATTGCTGACGAAGGAAGGTCTGTAACAGCTCTGTAATATAGATGATACAGTCTGGGCAAAGTCCACTCAGACATGGTTATTAGATATTGTCAGAAAGGTGCTTGGTACTTGATGTCACCCAGAATAATAAAATGGTATGCAGTGCTCACCAAGTCACATTTTCCCAGATGCTATGCATTTTTTGCATTCTGGGAGCTAAATTTAAAATGTAGGCTTTCATCTGCAATAGACTTGAGCAAGGACTGTTGCAGCTGAAGTCAAGGGTTTGACTTTTCAGTGATCTATTACATGCTAAAGATTCTGAAAAAAAAAAAAAACCAACCAAACCTGTTTAGTAATCTAAAGCTGTCAATTATCAAATAATTTTAAATTTAACATTTTCCTATACTCCTTCCCCTCCCCAATTTGGAAAACTACCAAATAACTTCATAGGATGTTATTAATCATTTATAAGCAACCAAGAGGCAGGTCATTAATGGTAATTAGTACCCAGAGATAAAATAGTCATATTGAAAATTTGCAAGAGCAAATAGACATAGAACGTTGGAAGGTGATTAAAACCTGCTAAAAGAAATCCTAAAATCATAACAGTATTAGTAGAAAATCTAGGAAGAATTTTCCATGTGTACAATACAATTTCAGTGATAGGCAGTAAATAATGCACAAGGCCTCACACTAAATGATAGCATAACAATATTGGCAGCTATTAATTTTGTGATCATCACCTATTCTGTGAACCATAAGGTAAGAGACTGAGCTGTTCTGCTATGAAAATAATCTAGCTACTTTTTTTACAATAAATAATATTGCCAAGAGAACACAGACCATCTGAAGTATAGGATACATACCTAAAATACTTTTCTGCAGTTTTAGAATGACTGAAATAAACTAAGAAGAGTAATGAGTATCAGTTAGGCAATTCTCTGCTTGTTTTGCCAATTCACAATCTGGGACCATGACATAAACGAAGGCAGGTATTCTGTCACAGTCAAAGTTGGTGATAATTTTAGGCAAGAGCAGCTCTGGATTTAAATATAGATGTAACTCAATTATTGATGCTGCTTTTGGGCGGTAGCAGCAAATAAAATCTTAGTGATTTAAGCTAAACAAACCTGTGTTAGAAAAAAATGAATAATTCTGAACTTCATTACTAAGCTGTGTATGCTTTTTCTTAGTTTATAGGCATCTACTGTTCTTTGAAGCCTGGACTGCTGTTTGGGCTGGCTGTTTTGCTGATGACATATGTTTATCTGAGGATTATAATGGGGCCAGTCTACTTTCAGTAGTGTCCAGTGACAGAACAAGGGGCAACAGGCACAAAATGTAATACAGGAAGTTCAACCTAAACTTCTTTACTGTGCAGGTTGACTGAGCCCTGGAACCTGCTCTTGGTGATGCTCCTTTAGCAGAGGGGTTGGACTCAATGATCTTCAGAGGTCCCTTCCAACCTTAACATTCTGTAATTCTGTGAAAATAAAAATAGTTACAGGTACTTTGTGGAAAAAGGCGTCTCTACATGAAATTTGATTGACGAGTACTTCTTTTTCCCAATATATCTCAATCCATTCTCAGTTGTGTGAATTAATTTACAGCCAGTCTGTCTTTCTCCATTCCCCCTGATAATGGAGTGGGCAGGGAATCAGTATGTTTTCAAAGAGCTTTCTTTGTCCAGAAAAATAATTTAGAGCTGTGGATGTAGTTGCTCTTGGGGCTAAGAGTAGGAGATGTTCCCCAACTGATTTATTTGAATGAATGGATTTTGGGGCTGTGGATCTATAAGATGACCTGATAAAATGGAAATAAAACTATCAGACTGGACCGAATTACTGTTAAAATGCTGATTTTCAATAAAGGTAATTACAATAGTTTAACTGAAAAAGATGCATGCTCCTTCTATCTTCCAAATCAGGGAAATGTCTTAAAAACAGTTGTTCACTGCTGCATGGAAGCTTAGCTGCATAGAGGAACTGACCAACTTTTCTGTAGGGCAGTAACAACTCTACTGCCACTATGCTGGTAAAACTTGTGCAAACACAAATGTGTTTGGTTTTTTTATGTATCTAAAAAGCAAACCCTTTCTTTCTGTCTTCATGTTCATAGAATCATAGAATCATTTATCTTGGAAAAGACCCTTAAGGTCACCAAATCCACCTGTTAACCCAACACTTCCAAGTCCATCACTGAACTCTGTCCCTAAGCTCCACATCTACACATCTTTTAAATACCTTCAAGGATAGTGACTCCACCACTTCCCAGGGAGGTCTATTCCAGGGATTTACAATCCCTTCTGTGAAAATATTTTTCCTAATATCCAAACTGAACCTTCCCTCGTAAGACTTGTTCTCCAGTCCCTTCACCAGCTTTGTTGCTATTCTCTGGGTGCATTCCTGCACCTCAATGTCCTTCTTGTAGTGAGGGGCTCAAAACTGAACACAGTATTTGAGGTATGACCTCACAAGTGCCAAGTACAGTGGGACAATCACTTCCCTTCTTCTGATGGCCTCACTATTTCTGATATAAACCAGGATGACATTGGCCTCCTTGGCCACCTGGGCATATTGTTGGTTCATATCCAGTTGGCTGCTGACCACTACCCCCAGGTCCTTTACCACTGGGCATCTTTCCAGACACTCTTCCCCAAGCCTGTGGTGTTGCCTGGGGTTGTTGTGGCCCTTGGCCTTCATACACTTGACCTCAGACCATCAATCCAGCATGTCTGAATCCCTCTGTAGAGCCTTCCTACCCTCAAGGAGATCAACAGTTCCACCCAACCCGGTGTCATCTGCAAACTTGCATTTTACAAGTGACAGTTTCCTTGACTTGTTTAGCAAAAAAACCCCACATCCTCAGTATTCCCTTGCCCTTCATCTACCTGAAATTTCTGACTAACTTTTCTCACTGGATCTTAGCAAGACTCTCACAGACTCTTCAGTATCTCTTGGATACCAAGGAGAAGGAGAGAGTTGAGAACACAGGAAGACATCCATCTCATGTATTGCCACATGTGAACGATGAATCATCCCAAAAGAATGTAACAGATGATGTTATTGAACTCTTCTTTCCCTCAACTAGAAAGCCATTTCTTTAAAATAACTAAGTTTAAACCATCTAACTTAGTGGTTGTGTGCCCTGTTACCTTCCTTACAGAAAATGGAAGAGTAAAAAGTGGTCTTTTTTCTAGTCTTCAAACTCGTTCCTACACTTTTACCTCTCTTTATTTTCTGAAGTTTATTTACCAAGGTAAAACCTATAAATAAATACTCTTTTCAGGAACCTTTTTGATTCCTTCTAGCATGCAAAACTGTAGTCACTACATTCCATCTATTTTGTTATTCTGCTTAGCATACAAAAATGCGTTCTGCATAGCATATGAAAAGCTCCTGAAAGCTTTTTAGCTTTCAGAAACCTTTTCGGTGCAGTGCTATTGATATTTCCAAAGAATTTCAGAAGCAGAGCAAATTACTTATTTGAGTTTTATTCGGTGTCTGCATCAAGGAGTCTTTAATATACAGAATAAAAGCCAAACAATTTCTCTCCTTTGCCCGTTTTATCCATTGGTGCCTAGCACTGAAAGTTTAAGTCAAAGCTGGTATGCAGCTAAGAAGGAAGTTAGGAATTTGTGATTTGTAGCTCCTATTGATACATTTCCCCTTCCTTTCTGCATCTGGGATTTAAAAATAAAAAAAGTTTTGAACATTTTTTCAGATGTCTGTAAAAAAGCTATTTTTTTCCTGAGGTTCCTGACTCACTTCCTATCTTCCTGTAAATAATTTTACCCAAGAATTTGTCTTCCAGTATTCTCCCTACTAACAAATCTGCGGTCTGTTTACATTCAGAAATATTGCAGTATGCTATGGCCTAAGAGTAAAGAGGTAATGAATATTTATAGATTCTTTCTGAAGTATTCTATTCCATATGCTTTCCTGAAACAGAATAATTCAGGCCAATTATGTACTTAATCAACCTTTCAGTATATATCAAGATATGGATTCTCTGCTTGCTTGGCTTACTGTCAACACTGTCAGAAAGGAAACAATAGAAAATAAGAGCCTACACTGTAAGGTTTAACTAAGGTCATGGGTCCATTTAAGAGCATCTATCACATGACTGTCCACATGAAATGGAAGATAAGCACAGTTTTGATTATATATATGTATATATTTTTAATTTTTTTTTTTTTTAAGGAAGTAAATGCTTAGAGACTAATTATATTTGACCTAGAGTCATTGCCAAATATGTTGTTTTATATCATTTTTAAAGGAACATTTAAGGAAAATTCTCTGCAGAGGACTACCCATGTTGGCACTACTCTTTTGTGATAAATACCTCTCAGAACTATCATTATATACTTTGGAAAGCTACACATGAAGAGGAGCTTTCAGAAATTGAAACTAAATAAGATGTGAAATGTTACCTGACAGTGATTTTTATATTTCAGTCCTCTGTGTTACATCATATTTAGGAAAAACTACCCCAAAAGGCTGATGTCTTATCCAGTATCACACCGTCTCACATTCACTACCTTGGCTGCTACTATGAAAATCCTTGCTAAGACTGCTGCAGCAATATGAACTAATATAAGCATTAAGTTACTTGAGAGCTACTTGAGGAAAAAAATGGCAGGTCATAATTGACAAAGCAATGCTGGATCTGCTTTAATATACCCTAGAGACTGGGTTTAGGTCTATTGTTGCCTGAATGGGGCTGAAAAACAAGAAGGTAGGATTGGACCAGCTTCTTGCATGCTACTCTACAGTTTAACCAGATATGTGGAAGTGGTCCTTAATATAAAGGCCTCCTTTAAGATACATGACAGATATGGTCCATATACTTAAAATTAATTTCTTTAAATTAGAAATATCAACAAAAGTAGCCAAATTAACCTTGCAGTTAAAAAGAGAAAGGTCTTTGATTTTATACCATGTCTCTTTCTTGATCTTATTTTGGAAATTGCTTGTGAATGACTGATAGCAAATCCCAGAACAAATCTGATAAATCTGATTAAAGCAGAGGATAATACGACTTAAATAAAGCACAAGTACAGATTGCCAGCAATGTCATTAGCTTTAGAAAGCACATCTCTAAAACACAGCAAGGTTTGCAAGCAATGCAGACTTCACTCACTTCTGTAACTATGATTTTTTTTCAAATTATCCATATGAAGTTACACACTCTAATACGGTTTTTAATGGTGCAGAACAATTAGAGGTGTTACTCTGCATTTAAAACATGGGATAATAAAGATCAGAAATTAGACCACAGAGGAGATAGAAATATCAGCATGACTCACCTGAATTAGAAAAATCCTACCCTTTATATCTCCCTCAAACATGCAGCAGCTGTCAAATAAAATTAAAAAAAAACCCACAACTGAAAACAAAACAAAACAAAAAAACCCCACCCCCCCAAAAAAACCCAACCAACCAAAACAAAACCAAAACAAAACAACAAAAAGACCCCCACCAAACTGAGCACAGATACAATCCTAACAAACAATGACCTTGGCTTATATCTCGTAGCCATGGTAGCAACTGAAAGGACTCTTCCCACAGTGTGTTAGGAGGAGGGTTTTAATTGCTGTTTCCCATGACTGGGTGTCTCAACAACAGAGCAAGGGTGATAGAAAAGAGTTCTGCAGTAAAGGAGGTTATTCTGAGGCATAAAATAATTTATGATCACACCATAGGAATTTTGGTTCAGTCCCTACACTCTAGAGGCTCTGCTTGCAGCTACTTTTGGAATCATAAAATTGCACCTATAAATGGTGATGAAGTTTTACTATATTTATTTTAAATTATATATTATATAATTATATTTATTTATATTTATAATTTATCAAAAGAACAGAATAATCT
>JANIJG010011621.1:24137-38270 GCA_024611175.1 Megaceryle torquata | reverse complement strand
TAATTATATTTATTTATATTTATAATTTATCAGAAGAACAGAATAATCTGTACATAAGAAGATTTTTCAGTGTTTCCTAATAGTTTGAGCAGGGTTGTCAAGTAAAAGTCAAACGTCTGGAGCTTGTTGTCAGTCTGCTTTTTGGAAATTTCTTTGTACCCCTTTTAGTAAGAGGATAAATTAACTGGGCTCATGTATAAGAGGAGTGCTCTACACTATACTTACAGGAAAAAATATTTGTTGAAAAATAAAAAAAAATCAGAGGAGGGTTTTCTGACTTTCCCCCTGTCAGGTAAAGTGAGTTTTTTCCTCTGGAGATCGAAAAAGCAAAATATGTTGTGATCAGCTTGATTACCACATTTGTAGATGACAAAGAAAATTTGAAAAATGGAAAACTAGTGACTGGGGAGTTGCACAGAAGTTACATAACATTAAATGTAGGATTCACTTCTGTTCCAGAAGATCAAATCACTGATCTTCAGACAAGAAAATTTTCACTCCAATATATGTGTAGGCTACAATACAACACATACCACAGGTTAGCACAGGTGCCTGCTCTGTAGCTTTACACTCACTAGTTTTTGGTTTGTTTGTATGGGAAGTGGTCCTACCTGACTTGCTTATTTTGGCAGCTGCCACACTATTTAAGTCAACTCTTGTGGCCTTCTATTGGATCTGGGGGTACATGTAATCACTCAGCTCAAGTTGGTATCAACAGGAAAAAGTTTCTACTTACAGTTGCTCTGTCACACAGCCCTGCTCCTAGCTCATTGTAAAGCTGCTCACTTAACCTTCTTGGTGGAACAAATAAGCAGGGTCAAAACAAGTACGAAGTTTAGTTGGACTTAATTCCATGGTAGCATCTCAAGCTGTGGTCCTCCAGCCTCTGAGGAGGGGAGGCTTCCAGCAGGAAGCAAGAGCCAAGTTCTGGCTGCATTGTACCTACAAATGGGAGAAAAAACACTGTGTAATATATGCAACAAAACTGGAACCTTTTAAACAATCCCTACAATGTGTAAGAATAAATATGCTAAAGAAATTGACTTACTGTGAAGGGAAGCTATTATGTAGCTGACAACACTTGTCTATGAGGCTTTCTTCACTGATTTTGCTAGCTAACCTCCAGTAGCTGCCACTCCAAGGACATCGCTAGGATATTTTACTAGCCCTTGCTGTTTTTTTGTCATTAAGTTTGCATGGTCACTTCTCGAAGACAAGAAAATTTTCATCTTTCCATAATTCCTGTGGTGAGAAGTTACCTCCCTCATTCACTTTTTTGTTAAGCTGAACCTGTCAGACCATAGTTTTGTAAGATCATAGAATCACAGAATGGTTTGGAAAGGACCTTTTAAGGTCATCTAGCTCACTTCCCCTGCAATCCCTTCATCCCCCAGCCTGTATCAATACTGAGGATTGACCTGAGCCAGGTGCAGGACCTTGCACTTAGACTTGTTGAACCTCATGAGGCCCACTTCTTGAGCTTATCTGGTTGACATCCCATCCCTCTGGCATGTCAACTGATGTCACTCAAATTGATGTCATTTGCAAACACTGAGGGTGCACTCAATCCCACTGTCTGTCACTGTTGAAGATATTAAACAGCACTGGTCCCAGTACAGGCCCTTGAGGGACACCACTTGTCACTGATCTCAATCTGGACATTAAGTCATTTACCACTCCCCTATGGATGCAACCATCCAACCAATTCCTTATCCACTAAACAGTCCACTTATCAGATCCACATCTCTCCAACTCAGAGGGAAGGATGTTGCAGAGAAGAGTCAAAGGCCTTACGTAATTCCAGATAGATGACATCCATAGCTCTTCCCTTGTCTACTGATGTAGTCACTCCACTGTAGTAAGCCACTGTGTTGGCCAGGCAGGACTTGCTCTTGTTGAAGGCAGGCTGTTTGTCTTGAATAACCTTTCTGTCCTCCACATGTCGTCATAGCTTCTTCCTATAAGCTATGATAGATCATCTATTTTCTAGAGCCATGGTCTTCCCAGGCACAGTGGTGAGACTGACAAGTCAGTAGTTCCCAGGGTCCTCCATTCTATCTTTTTTATAAATGGGTGCAATGTTTCCTTTCTTCCAGTGACCAGGGACTTCACCTGACCACCATGTGTTTTCAGATATGATAGAGAGTGTGTTGGTAACTACATCAGCCAATTCCCTCAGGTCTCTGGGGTGTATCTTGTTAGATCCCATATAATTATTTATGTTCAGGTTCCTCACATGATCACAAACCAGATCTTACAATGGGAGGGACTTTGACCCCTGGTCCCCACCTTGCAGTCCATCAACTCAGGAGGCATGGGAAGAGAGGTTTCCAGTAAAGATTGAGGCAAAAATGTTGAGTACCTCAGCCGCCTTCTCATCTGTTCCCAGCTTGCTAGTCTTGCTCATCATGAGCAGCATGCTTTCTTTGACCTTCCTTTTCTGGCTGTAGAAAGCCCTTGTTATTCTTTCAATCCCTTGCCAAGTTCAGCTCTAGCTGCTCCTTGGCCCTCCTGACCCCATCCCTACACAACCAGGCAGCACCCCTATACTCATCACAGGATACCTGTCCCTGCTTCTACTGCCTGTGTAGTTCCTTTTGCCCTTCAGTTTGACCAGAAGGTTTCTGCTCAGCCATACTGGTCTCTTGCTTTCCTTGCCTGATTTCTTATACCTGGGGATTGAGAACTCTTGTGCTCTATGAAAAGTGTCCTTCAAGATCTGCCAGCTCTGTTCTTCTCCCTTGTCCCTGAGGACCATTTCTCAGGGGGTCCTACTGACTAACTCCTTGAAGAGATGGAAATTTGTTTGATTAAAATTCAGGGTCCTGACTTTGCTCCTCACCTGACCCATATCCCTCCAGACTGTGAGCTCTACCAGTGTGTGGTCACAGCAGCCGAAGCTGCCTCCAGTCTTGACATCGCTGATTAGCTTATTTATCACATCCCATCTGGTTGGGGTTGTCTATTACCTGACTGAAGAAGTTATTCTTCGTGCATTCCAGGAGTCTCCTGGATTGCCAACAGCTCACTATGCTACTTTTACAGCAGATGTCAGGGTGGTTGAAGTCCCCCAAGAGGATGAGAGCCAGTAAGCAGGAAGCCTTCTGTAGCTGGAGTAAGAAGGCTATGTCAATAGGTTCTGCTTAATCAGGCAGCCTGTAGTAGACACCAGTCACAAGGTTCCCTTTGTTGTTTTTGTCTCTAATTATTACCCATGACCTTTCAACCTGCTTGTTACTATTCTTCAGGGATGGCTCTATCCATTTCTCAATGTACAGAGAAATGCTTCCACCCCTCCTTACTCACTTGTCTCTTCTGAACAGCCTATGGCCATTGATAGCCACACTCCAGTCATGGGATTTGTTCCACCATTATTTCAGGAATGGCAAACAGGTCATAGCTTTCTAACAGGGCAGTGGCTTCCACCTCCTCCAGTTTGTTGCTCATGCTGTGGTCATTAGTATAGAGGCACTTCATTTGGGCTGACAGTCACGTCACCTTCTTAGAGGAACTCTCCTTGATACCTTTGAGGTATTTCACTGACATTTCTCCATTGTTTCCCATTACGTCAGGAACCCCTTGCCCAGAATGCCTCAGAGGAAGATGTTTCCTAATTCTTGTATTTGAAGAGGCAATCAACAACCATTGCATACTTGCCTTTTCCCTGTCCTTAGTAATTTTATGGACAACTGTCTGGATCCATTTCAGCTTTTTCCAAAGTGTGGAGCTCCAATTTATGCATTCTTGCCTTTGTGCCCCTCCTGATCATGGATCATTTGCTTTGCTTGGATTATGTGAATGTTTTCTTGTCCTACTGCTTTTCAGCACAGAGCACTTACAGCTATGTACAGAATCCAATGTGTGGCAGCTGCTGGCTTCACACCATACCACCACAATCCTTCTTGTGAAAGCAGAGGGCAGAGGGGAGGGGAATGGGGAGCATGCTAATAATCCTATTTTTATATTTTTAAACTTACAGCTATGATACTAAATTCCTGGATTCTGATTCTTTGAGAAGTTAATGAGTAAGTAAGCAATGCCACTTGTAAACATTCACCCTTAAAACTGGTTTTACAGACAGTCTTGCAGAACCTATCTAGGCAGGACCATGCATTGTCAGTGAACAAAACTACTATGAAAACTAAAGGAAAGGTCAAATAATTTGGCTTCATTCCTTATTAGGAAGTATACAGTAAGCATGTAGTAACTGTTGTCAGCACTTGGGGGTGGGTGGTCTCTTGAGAATGGCAGCTGCATGGAAATTCCAATGTTTTGGGCAAAGAAGAAAAAGAAGGGGGACTTGTTGCCTTGTAAGACATGTAGCCAAGAGAATATTTTTTGCTGACTCCCGTGTCCAATTGACACTAGTAACTGAAGTAAAAATAATTTCAAATGTATTAGGGGTAAACTGGAAATTATCATTAATCCAAGTGCTGTTAATATTCCATTCGTATTTGCAGGTTTAAAACACAAAATATAGCAAACCCATAAATTTTTGAATCTTGTGTAAGGATAATTTTACAGAGACAAGATGTCCTGTGAACTGTAAGATGATTGTAGACCCACAAAGACAGGCAGGAATAAAGTTCTTACTTGATAGGATCTGTTTATTTATTTAGAATTTAATCCTACAGTTATAAAATATATTGGGCAAAAATGTCAGTCTGAGCTTTCCTTCTGAAAGAGTTGAAATGTAAAACCTGAATATCAGACTGTATATTCTGCATATATTGCCACATTGTTTTAATTTGAAGAAATGATAGTGTGCACATCTTGCACATTTGTATTTGATAGCAATGGATAAGTACTCAGATGTTAAACCACCTCTGAAACATATACTCCTCATTTTCTACATAATCTGCCAGACATTGAAGCATTCATAACAAGTTCTTTGTTTTCCCCACTCTATAACTCAAAACAACCCATTTATTGTCTAAATTAGTGTGTTTCTTTCAAAAGAAAAAGCAGTAAGAAATCACTTTTCTACTATGAAGAAGTCTTATTACTTGCTAGATGCATGTCCCTGAAAGTGTATATTGATATTTATCAAGGTGCTGGTACTTATTTAGGGTCTCTAAGGATTGATTATATGCCTGCCTATGCAGAACTTGAAAAAAAGTCTGCACATATATTTAATTTAGAAATAAATGTTGGTTTTTGAAAGTCCCAGTGTGGCTTCTATCCACATCTTGAGTTATTTCAGTGACTTAAAAACCAAACTGAAACATCCTTAGGTGATATTTCTCTTGAAGGAAACCCAGCAATAAAACTATATGGGTGATTTAAGCTACTGCATTGGAAATTCTATTGGGAGTTCCACAAGACATGCCTACTTTTGTACACACAACAGCAAGGAGACTACACTCGGAGGAAAGTGTACAAACATTTACATCTAGAAGAGCATGCAAAACCCCTAAAACAGTTTGGAAATGGTCTGTGAGAGAGTCCGTATTCAAAGTCCTTTTTTCTCCAGCTGTCAAACAAGTCAATGCAATTGGTATGAAAGTCTGCTTTTCTACATTCCACATACAGAGGCAGTTTTTATTGGACGTCTCAGAACTGCTGTTTTTCATTTCCAGCATGCCTGTGGAAATGAGGTGCTACCTCATGTGTTAGAATTCTTAGTGAAGGCATCTTTAATCATAGACAAGGTTTAAAGAAAACAATGCGCTCCTTTAAAAATATTGTTTTACAGTTCTGTCTCTGTTTATCCCCTCAGATTCTGTATCTTTTTCTCAGCCTAAGTGAAATTTCCTTCTTTTGAGATGAAGTCTGTCTTGGTTTTGTTACCTAAGATGTCTATGACCTCATGCTGTAGTCCTTTTATGACCCATAACTTCAAAGAAGGCTAAAGATTTAAGGTCCAACCCCCCTAACCAAAGGTGATTTAAGACATCTCCTTTTAACAAGACTCTTCTAAGAAGATTAAAAATATGCCCCCTTTTCCATGATGCCACTTCCAAGCTATATCATCATCTCTCTTGAGACTTTGCTGCCTTGTTTCCTTTGAGTGAGCACCAGTGTGCCACATGGTTTAACAGGTATATGTGGATACAAGGACTGACTCCTGACCTTTCATCCCACTTATTTTGGTGAAAAAGACTTCTGATTTCAGTCTTCTTTTCACTGTCATAGCAATCTAAAGACACATGGGTAAATCATTATAAGTTACGTAACAACAAGAGCCAAGTAGATGACACTGTTACTATTGTCATAATTACTTTTTCTCTGTAAGATATGCTATAAAGGTCTATAGTTTACTGTCCTGCACCATAGATTTATAGACTGATTTTCCTGTAAGGGAACAGCAGGAGTGAGGCTGGTCCACAACAGACAGTGAGATGGGAGTCACAGGTGCCCACACAAAAAAGCTGCAGTGTGACCATACTTCAGCAAGGTAAGCAGGGTGAGGTAAATACAACAAAAGGACCCATGAAGAATCTAACAGTCATCAAACAACTGCAAGGTAACATAAACATGGCAAGTCTGGTCTGCAAGTCCTGGAAAGACCTGAGAACAAGTTATATAAGGAGCAGAGCTCCAGGACCAGTGGATGCAGTTTGGAGGCTGGATGCCTGGTAAGGATGGTTAGGTCAATTAAGGCTTCAAGGCCCTTCCATGTTCTAGGCAGGTTTATGAGAACTCCTTCTGAAGACCCGTGTTCTCTGTGCAGCAAGGTGAACTCCACCACCACCACCAAAGAAAGACATATAAACTTCTTTCACAATAACTGGTACCATATCCCATGTATTTGCTCTTCTATTCTCCATGAGATAGAATAGTGAATGCAAAATAAAAATGCAAAACTTTACTTCAGTTTCAAGAGTCCTAGGATCAGGCCCCATTTCCTTTAATATAAACACATTAATATGAATAACTAATGAAGTAAAAGGATGCATGACATCATTGGTGAGCAGAAATCTACCAATATGAATCATGTATTTTGTCTATAAAGAGTTAAGACAGGTTAAAACAATTATTAGGTCTCTTCTTGCCTCCTGTGTTGCTTCTGTTCTGTTTCTTCATAATTGAAAGATACTCATGATGCTTTAGAAGGAACCAAAACACAGTAAAGTACAAAGGTATTTGCATCCTTATGCAAACATATCCTCTCAGTGACATATTCTTTAAAAATTATCTTTTTTTTTTTTTTTAATTCAAGGCTTAGGGAAAACTTAATCATTTACTTTCTCCAAGGTCCTCACACATATATGTCAACCTGGTTTACAACTTTAGTATTAATGACAATGCTCATTTTTCAACTCAGACAACAGCTTCTAAATTTGGGGAGTCATAGTCAATACCTCTTTCTTTTACTTGCTTGTTTGTCTCAACTGCCTTTCCCATAGATCCCCTCCACATGCCATTTATTTGGGTTACATCTTTGGGAGATGGTGCTTTTTATTATGTTTCATTCCAGAGAAAAAGTTGCCATGTGTACTGTAAATTATTTCCCAGGTCACTGGTAAAACACTCTCATTCTCACTCTTGCTCTCATCCTTACTTCCTTGTAAACAACTTGGAATTAAATTAATGAGAAAAACATTCTAATTACAAGCCAAGTATTGATGAAAACCATTTTTACCCCTCAAAATGTATTTATATCTACATTTTTGTAGTTCAGACCTCCTGAAAATACTTTTCTGTTTGTACAAAGTTTTCATTTGATATTTTGTTTCTTCAAGTGCTGAAGCATGTCTGGACATATGGCATGATCTCATCTCACACTAAACTTTTCTGGGACAGATATAAAAAGGGAACTAAATGATTAAGAGTAGAATGCAACCAAAATAATAGAATCTTAGAATGGTTTTGGGCCAGAAGGGACCTCTAAAGTTCATTTTGTCTGACCCCGCTGCAGTGAGCAGGGACATCCTCAACTAGAGCAGGTTACTCAGAGCCTCGTCAGGCCTCACCTTGAATATCTCCATGGATGGGGCCTCAACCACCTCCCTGGGCAACCTGTACCAGTGCTCCACCACCCTCATGGTAAATAATGTGTTTCTCACATCCAGTTTAAATCTATTATTGATTGCTTATCCGAGAGGAAACCTCATATTATATATTCATCTATTTATGCCTGTGAAATAAAATAGTGGTAGACCTGCAGAAGTGCTCAGCTGAACATTTAAACTGAGTTCCTTGGGAATACTTTCTAAAGATGTTTTCTAGACATCCTGCTTGGTTAAAGTTTGTGTTTTCTATACGAACTGTACAAATGGAGGAGGTTATTTTGTGTTTTGCTCTGTTGTTTGATTTTTTTTTTTTAATTGTGTGTGTAAACTAAACATTTAGCTTACCTTGCTGATATTTTCTTTAGAATAAAGTAATATTACACTAGACTCTATTGCAGAAGCAATTATAGTCACAAAATCATACTTTTTTTTTCTAAGTAACAGGAAGAACTTTATTAGAGTAAACATTTTTGCATTTAAACAAGCATTTTCTTTCATATAACTGCTCCAAAGAGATTTCAGTGTCTTTAGCTCCAAAGAAGGAGTGATGCGTAAAGGTACCAAATTCCTTGCATGATCACATTGTCACATATATTATATCATGCCCGTGTGATGCTAGCTAGTAAACACTGTGATATGATGCTGCTTTGGATACTTTGAACAAGTCCTGTGCTTCTGGATGTGGTAGATAACCGTATAGAAAAAACGACAGAATTTGTATGCAAGTAAGCAATGCAACCAGCTTAGACTCTGTTTTGCATCAGAAAACACTTACAATAAATGGCATGCATACAAAAAAGCAAGAGACTCAAAGCTCATTGATATCAAAGAGTTAAACAACAGTGCTTCATCAGGACCTAGGTGCTAACTAACAATACTGCAGTGGTTCTAATGATTTAAAATATTGCCCTGTGGGATTTTCATAGATATGCTGTACTAAAAGGACACTCAGTTCTGAACTGTCCCCCAGTTCTCCTACAGTTGGATAATTTCTGGTGGGAAACATGTAAAACAGGGATTTCAGAGCATGTCAGAACGGGGATCTTTCCACAGCTTCCTAAGTGCCTGTCTCCCTGTGTAACCTTACTCAAGTCATAATCTTTTCTATCTGCCCGATGAGAACCTGCTTTCTTGTCATTGAAGAGTATGTAGAAATGTAATGATCTGTTTGCTCTGTACATTTCACTTACTTTGTGTCAAGGCTTCCAGTGAAATTAATGTAAGATCCATCAATGGAAGTTGCAGGTATAGCTTTCTGTTATTATGAATATGTGGATATAACTTGATGATGGCAGCTTCAAAGATAGTATTTTATCACTGCAGAAGGAGACTTGCTGACTCTGTAATAGCTTTTACTTTCCTGTGAATTTACTAAGTTTTACTACAGGGTGTTTGTTCTGTGACCAACTGAAGATACCCACCGTTTTATGAAAAATTATAAGCCTTGCTAATTATCACAGTATATAAATTCATGTTTTCTATCATAAACTTATGGCTTGTCAAAAAGCTAGTTTTCAAGCTCTTGAATAATTTTACATGTCTGGAAAGACCAAAAATATTCAACGTGAAATATGTAATTTGGAAAAATGAACATGAAATATTTAATTTGGACTTCAAATCCCTTCTGAACACTGTAAGAAATTTAAAAAGAAAAATTATTTTTAAACTATCAATGAAACTTACCCTTAAAATATGAAAATGTGCCTTTGTATGTTTCTTTTTAGTATTTTCCAACCTTTATTTTTATAAAAAATATATTAAAACAAAACTGCTATGATTTGTTTAACAAAGGAGTTTCCATCACACAAGATTTGTCTAGTCAAAAATCAATTACATATTTTTCCTACCAACTCTCAAAGTCCAGAGGGGACAATGGATGTTATGGATGTATCATCTCATGGCATGCAGTAAAATTAAATTGTCACATGAATAGAATCAATTCAATGGTTTGATATCTCTTAACATCCTTCTTCATACAGCTCACTTTCTATGCCCTGAAATGATACAAAGTCTACCTAAACATTCTTCAGCATACTGTGATTAAACAGTTCATTAAACAAGTTACGGTTTTTAAAGACACTATAGACCTGGAAAAAAACTTAAATGTAGTAATGAGTAACATTGAGGAGTGATTGTACCTCAGTCTCTAGGAGAGACTGTAGGAGAGACTGTAGTGTCTGTGGGAGAAACTACATCATCTGGAAACTTCATAGCAGAAAAACTACATTTAAACTGCTGTGAGATAGGACTGATATCTGTGAAGAGGTGATTTACCCTTACAGAGTGAAGAGTGTGAATACAATTTCATATTTTAGTATGTTTTATTCTTTGCCCCTAAACAACAGATCATATAAGAATCAAAAGTCTTTACTGAGCCCACTGGCATATATAAAAAGAAGTTGCTTTGCAAGTAGGAACATGCCTCCCCTTTCCTCCACCTTGAAATGGTGATGAACTGTGGTCAGGACCATACCCCCTGCCCAGCCTGTGGGATTTAATCATCTGAGGAAGAAGAAGGAAAGTGCTTAGACTGCAACTCTGACCAACCCATAACATTCGTAAGGCTGTTGGTCAGCTCATTGGCATTCTGTACAGGGGTCAGACACAATGTGGTTCTAGATTTATTGAAAATTCTCTTTCCCTATTAAAAACTCTTCTCTCTCCAAAGATTACCCACACTGTGCTGTCTTAGCAAAGAGGAACATTAGCTGACATTTCCATTTCCTCTGGTCAACTACAGACATGAGAGAAAGTGTGGATCTTATGCTTTTTCACGTTCCTTTGTAATCTTAACATCCTTATGGCTTTTGTCCACTTAACTGGAGTTATCCCAGCACAGTTTGCCTACATTGTCTTTTTAGTGTTATAAGCAGTTACTAATGTTAATGAAATATGCCCAGGTGAAAATAAAAAGCAGTATCAACAAGAGTGAGACAATACCTAAAGAAATTTCCCAAGCTAATTTATTGCTTAGCAATAATTTTGCAGTCCATTCAATAACTAGGACTCCCAAGGAGAAACAGAGTTTGACGTTTCTTCCTTAAAATTCAGTTGCTTAGTAACTTTGAACTCTCTGATTTCTGTTTATTTATCAGTGCTTTCTCATGAGTGTAACTGCCACATTCTTTCCAGTTTAGCCAACACTGTGTCTCCTTCATCCAAGGTTATTCACAACTTGCTAATTATGTGATCAAACTTATCATTAAGGCTCCATTTTCTGATTTGGCTTTGAAATTTGTTGGTTTTCTATTTCTAAATGATATAATGAAGCAGGAACAGTTCTGTTTATTGCTGGGACACGTACTATTGTATCTTTTGCTTCTAAGAACTGTGTAGTTATTAGCTGATTTGACGTCACATTGTAAACTAAGTAATTTAAATTAAAGAAGTTCCAGTTCTCAGAAGTTTCCATGAGATTTATCTTGACATTGGTACTTATACTTGCCATTTAGTACTTTTGATAAGTACTCTAAAGTGATAGCCCTGGACTTAAAATATGCTTGCAACTGCTGCGTCTACATTTCACTTTACTCTGATGTTTGTTCCAGTTGCTTTATCTTCTCAAGCTATAATGAAACTTGAGTGGATGACAGGAATCAGACAAAGCCTTTTGTCTCTCTCCCCCACTGCTCTGAGATCTCTACAGAGCTCTTCTGTCATGCTTTCTTTAAAATAAATTTAAAAAATAATGTGCTCAATTTTAATTCCACTTGCTGTGAGAATTTTCCTTTTCCTCTAGTCACTTTGTTACTTGTATTCTTAGAAAAGTAAAAAAAAAAAAAAAAAGAAAAGAAAAGAAAAATTACAGATTTGCAACTGATGCTGATAAGTGTAGGCTCCTGCTGGAAAACTTCTGAAGCTGAACTTGCACCAACTGTATCTGTAGAGTTCTGATTCCCTTTTATGTGACATTTTACCACGGAATATTTTGATACCAAGGTATATGAGGACAGATTGCTATCACTGCTGCAAACAGCTAACAGCTATAATGACACTGACAGAGAAGAATTTAGAGTAGAGCTTGAAGAATCTTTGGGACTTACCATACAATGAGTTTGAGTATCTGATGATTTATTATGTTCTTAAACAGTGACAAACAAATGCTAAGATCCTCAAATCCTGGATCCAACTTATTTCCACAATGTTGAAAATCATCACTTTCCCCTGTTCCTGAAAATAATGTAGAACAAAAGGGGGAAGACAGCAGGAAGGAATATGAAGTGTGGTAAGTACAGGATTCACAATGCCGGACTTTTAAAAGGATTTGAACACCTAAACCAATGAATGGAAGTAACACAATTTTTCATCTGCCCTCTCTGCCCTGAAACATCTGAATCACCTTGAAAAATGAGTCTTAAGGTCATCCTACCAAGTTTTGTGAGGTTTTTTTATTGACTGGGACTTGAGGTTTCTAAAGTTTGTACTTCCCTGCTTATTTTAAAACCACTTTATTTTATTCCTTACCAGAGGGAACATGAAGACATCAATTGTGAATCTGTGGCTCTTTAGAGCAGCCTCATGCTGGTATCTGGGCAGAAGAATGCTGCAAAGCTGGTGGAACTAGTTAGTGCTACATTTATATGTCCTATGAAGCCCCCATATAAATGTGAAATTACAGCTTGTGTTAACCAGAACAGGACTGGACAATCCACAAGACTGTTAATATATTTGGTATAGTGACAGCTTTCACTCAGCTATAGCAGAAATTAAAATGCCTGGGGAGGCTAAAACCAGTAAATCCCAATAACAAGAAAACAGAATCCAGATTACTACTGCTTTTAGAAGTCACAGGCTGCTAGGATAGTCACAGGGAAATGAGAGTCAATATCATCAAGGATATTCTACAGAATTACAGTTTCCCTTAGTTTAGCAGAGTTTTTTTTCTCTTCTATTTCTACATGCAGTTATTTCTCTGATTCTATCATAGCAATCTTGAGTTTATCATTCAACAAGATGGTTCACTAATGCTTAGTTTTTGTTAATACTAACTGAAAAATACTCTATAGTTATATTTGAAATATACTTTAGTGGGAAATTCAAGCTTAATGAAATCCACATGGCTTGTGCAATGTATCTGTTCATGTAAGGTATTATATACCTAAGTAATATGTAGTATTTGAAGCAAGGCTTCATGTAAGAACATTTCACTGCACAGTATATGAGACAACAAACATTCCATAAATAAAAGTCGATATAAACTCTTCACCTAGAAAGCTCCAGGCCCTGCCAGAAAGAACTGGCTTTTTCCATGTTGTAAATCTGTGTCGTTCCCTTTGTATTAACTGAATCTTTATGGTAAACAGAACAGTGCCCCTATGCAGCAAACATTTCCTGTTTACATACGTGGTAATAAAATCTTCTAGAAATTTTCTTCTTTGTCTGCCATTTGTCATCTAAGCAGCAAGGGAAAAACAGAAAGTTAGAATAACATGTTTCAGTACAATTTCAAACACAAAGCCAAATCCATATTTTATTTCAACTGTGGAATTCAGTATTCTCCAAGGTCAAGAAAAACCATAAATAAGCATTTTCTTTTATTTTGAGATTTGTGATCAGTTTTGTTAAACAACAAAGAATCTTCAGGTGATATTTCACATCGGAAACATGTACACAATGGCCATATTGTTCAGCGCTGCTTAGTAAAGACTTGATTGTTTCAGCCTTCTCATTATTCAGATAAACGATGAATTAACTAAGGAAAGCACCATTATGCAACATAGTCTGGCAAGTCATTTTATTTTCAACAGCAGTAACTCACCTGACACTTTTCAGGTCAAATCGATTTCCTAGGCCAAAGTTATGTGGGAAAAAAACAGGAAATCACAACTGACGTAGATTGTAATCTTGTGAATGAAGACAACTATCATAGAACTATTGAATGGCTTGGGTTAGAACGGACCTTTAGAGATCATCTATTCTGACCCCACCACCATGGGCAAGGTTGTCTTTCACTAGATAAGATTGTTCAGAGGCCCCTACAACCTCACATTAAACACACCCAGTGATGGGATATCCACAATTTCTTTGGGCAACCTGTTCTAGAGTCTTACCACTCTCATTGTAAAATATTTCTTCCTTATATCTAGTCTAAATCTACCCTCTTTCAGTTTAAAACCTTTTCCTCTTGTTCTGTCACTACAGGCCTCAGTAAAAAGTCTTTCTCTGCCTTTCTATAAGT
>JANIJG010011621.1:8576-19296 GCA_024611175.1 Megaceryle torquata | reverse complement strand
AGGACTGCCCGGTACCTTCAAAAATCCCAAGTTCTAAAAAAAAAAAAAAAAAAAAAAAAAAAAAGTTATTAAAAAAAAATTGAAATCTTTATACTTCTTTTCTGACTTCTCTGCTTCTACGATAACATGTCATGTTTCAAACTTCTCTTTCATAACTGTGAACACACATCCAATGTAAGTTTACATTTTCATTTGGCATTTAATGCCAGAGAATGAGGACTTTAGTGAAAAAAAAATGAATGTAAAGTGATAATGTCTGGGTTTTAACCTGAGTAGTAACTCTTTGATGTTGTATGTTAACGGCTCTTCCAGACTTCCACTGTATATTCATTTTGTTGATAGAAAAGTCATTGAAAAGGAAAGCTGACTGGGCTAGCAGCCATCGAGTGGTATGAAACAGGGATATATTATGATAAAAAACTTAAGAAAATATTTAAGATACATAAAAGGCTGACTGGAAATGGAAGCAAATTCCAAAACCAAATCAAGTGTACTCTTTCTGATCCCAAGTCCAACAGATAGTTGGCATAAAGAATGAAACAGAGAAAAGAATCACACAGACATTTTTTATAGAAAACTAAGGAAAAGAAAGTGGTTTATCACAATCAGATTCTAAGGTAAATATCACAAAAGATTGTAAAGAAGAAACTAAGATTTTAGCTAGCATTATCCAAGGCATGTTAAAGCAAAGAAAGATGGTAAAAAGGGTAAATGTATGTTCTATGGCCAGGCACCAAATATTATTAATCATGCAGTGGATGTGGTTGGAGAGGAGTGTATGACAGATTTCACAGTGAAGAAGAGCAGATGTCTTGCAAGAGATATCTTCACAAAAAGAGATCATTATCAGTGTGGTCCAGACAGAGCTGTAAAGAAATGTAATACCTTACTCACAATTGCTCATAAAGCATAGGTTAGAAGATTAGATAAAACTGTTGCACACAAATCAGTACTCTATCAGGCACCTTTGTCTCTCATCTCATGGGAGAAAACTCTCTAATTGAAAAATACAAAGAAAAGAAAAAAAAAAAGAATGACAAATACACTCAGCTGCACAAAACCAGGCATTTGAGAAATATAAAGCTTACTGTAATCATTAGTCATGCAGTAGTCCTTCCTGACAGAATCAATTCTTTGTACATTGGAAATTGACTATATCAGGTCCATCAGAAAGCAGCAATGATGAATCTCTCTAAAATGCTGATGAAGGCAGTAACATTCTAAACATGAATACCTAGATGTAATCTGGATCTGTGCTACTAACTGAGCTACCCCCACTTTTTTCACTTGAACTTCTCAGGTGTCAGTGGGGGAATACAATTGCAATGTTTGCTTGAGTCATTTGATGTGAATTACAAATTCAGCTGAGGGTGAAAGCAGAGCAGAGCAACACTAATCAAGAATGAGCAATATGGAACAGATAGATCTCACAGGCAAAAAATGATCTTTCATTTGCATGCTTACAGCATAATGCAGGCTGTGTCATACCTGAGTGCCATGTGACCTGTCCATCTATAGCTACCTGAATGACTCCATTAACATATGTTGGAGGTAAAGAAACATGGTACCATGCTTTCCTGTACTCAGCTATAGAGTAGTTGAACAAAATTCAGCTCCAGCTCAGAACTTAAATGAGCCCTAGCCCTTGTGAAGATCCCCAAAGCAGAAAATTTAGGGACCATAAGGCAGAGTTCCAGTCTTTCTCTCATATACATTTATGAAGTATGAGAAGAGCAGAAACCATACCTAAATATTAAACTAAGCACATCTGTAAACTCAGATTAGAGATGTAACACAACTTTGATGTCACAATTAAGTCCTAATTACAGAAACATACTGATGCTCATACTGTGCTTTGAAAAGTGTCGGATAAAATAGGTTTGGGATTTCTGTCTGTATTATTTCTTTTTAGCCTATCTCACATAAGCTTCATTTATGAATCAAAAGTTTGGTTTTTTCTCCATCACCCTTCATCAGAAGCTTGAGAACACAGGTAAATACTTTCTCCTCAAACAGGGTAAGCAGTGGAACAAGGATTGGCATTTTCTCTCAAAGTTGTGGGAAGTGATAGTTGCAGAATGAGAATTATGAGACTGTTCTGAGGGCAATGGACAAAAATTAAGAGCATTTCACTCATTCGCCCAAAACTGCTCTAGTTTATCGGTGCTGATGGGAATAAAATGTGATAATATTATCTCTGGTCTGGGGCAAAGGGTTTGTCTCTCCTCCTCTGTTTCTCCTCAGTTGAAATCTCCAGTTGCGGAAAACTCCAAAACCATATTTTTTTCAATTTTGAAGCCTTACAGTGTTCTATGTAGCATTCATAGTTCAGAGGCTGAACATTCCCACTTTGCTCTTAAAGACAACTTGTCTTTCATCCATGAATCTCCACAACAGTCTTCTTTCATGGGGAAAAGATTCTGAAAACATTCAAGACCACCAGGAATCATGAACAGTGAAGCCAGGCTGGGAAGCTTGGCAGAAATGTCAGCATGGTTACCTAAGCTACAGTTCAGACACTAGCCAAGCATTTCCATACATGAACTTTTCCAGTTTGATATTGGGATGTTTTCATAGGCAGCAGAAATTTTCAAAAAAACAGTCGTTAATCATTTTCCACTGAGAAACCATGGAAAATTGATAGATGATTTTCATCCAGTCATAATAAAAAGAACACTACTGTTAAAAAGTAAACATACAATATATGCAAGTGTCAATCCATTTAAATGAGAATGTTTACTTTTCAAAGTAGGAATAGAGATGAAGTTAAAATGCTGAAGACAAGGGTGTTATTCTTGGTTTTTGGAAAGGAAGATATTATAGTATCATTTTTACTGGAAACAAAGCACAAAAAGTTCAGGCTTAGCAAGGGGTTAAGAGGAGAGAAGGGAAGTCAAGATATTTCCTCAAAGTGCATACTTTGTCTTTGGAACATCATGAATGGTTAAAATGTTTTATGCATGAGCATGCATTTATGGTCAGAAAATCCATCATTTCTAATGTGTACTCAGATTTGGGGAAAGAAGATTATAATTAGGCAGTTATCAAATATTACAATGTTTAATAGGGTGGAGCATTGTCTTATTAATTGATTTTAGCCTTTGAAGGATTTCCCCTCCTTCAGCTGAAAAACTTTGGTTATACTATATTATACTGGCCACGAGCAGTCTTCTGCATATATTCCTTTTTTTTTTTTTTTTTTAATAAAAATCTAATAGCACTCTCCCTGGAGCTCAGATGTTTTCTCCTTTCTTCAGAATCAAGGAATGTTTTAAATTAATTAGCTTAGTGTTCCCATTTTTGTTCAAAACCAAACCAAACAAAACCCCCTTGAATTCTAGTGTATAGTTACACAAAGAATGTTCAGTCATGAATTAGTCTTACAATACACTAACATGACGTGAAGAAGCAATGTAGTGCATGCTGCAAAGCTCACAGTGGAAGATTGTACTGTCTGTAAGGCTGTACTGGCTAGGGAAGATGACAGTAATAAAGAAAAGCAAGTAGGGTTTTTTTGTTGTTTGTTTTTTTGGGTTTTTTTTTTTGTATTTACAGCACATGCAATATTCCCTATTCAGTTTACTGCACCTGGTGAAGAGAAAGAAGAAAACAACTTACTACATGAGGAAAAAGTACTGTGTAATGAACAGACCAGCTGTTAACAGAGATTATCTTAATCAAAATCATCTGTAACTTGTCTTAATAAGCCCCTGTAAACTATTGCTTAATGCTGGTTTATTATGAAGCTAAATGAAAGGTTGTTCACAGCTGCATACACTTCATCACATAAATGCAGATTAAAGCAGATTTGAAAGCATCAGTGTGAATGATGCATTATTTTTAAAGAACAAAGTCAATAAAATAAGGTAGTCAGCCTGTATAAACCAGTAATAAAATTTTCAATCACTTGCATCATTCTCCACAATAAACAAAGGACAGCATTTTCTTGGAATGGAGGGAGGTTGTGCTTATGAATGGATTCATGAGCTCACGAATGGGTTCAATTCCTAAAAGGCTGCTAATGCAATTCAAGGAGGGGAGAGTGGGTAAAATATTTGTGGAAGTTCATTGGGTGGCACTGTGACTGCATTGTCATTCAGATTGCAACTTTGTCCATGTCAGTCTTAGTCAAGGATCTGCAAAAAGGGGACACAGAGATATAATAACTAGGGGCAACGTTGAAGTAATGACAAAGAAACTTTAATTTTCACAACTTTTTACAAACTATTGCAGGAAGCTTTTCCATTCCATTCATAAACCTTTTTGCTATACACGAATTACTGAAATAAACACCCTACAAAAATCCAGTCTGACAGTTTATATTAGTGGTCCTGTATCTGCTGCATTTAGTGATTCAGTAACACCTTGAATATTAGAGCTATGGGTACTCTAATTATTGTATCTTGCTGTTAACATCCACACTTAATAAATATTTATTCTTCGTGCAATTGAGAAATTCTTCAGCCTTCACTCAGGGGAAAGATCCTTTTGTACTTAAAATAATAAAGACAACTGGATTAGGTCAGTCCATTTGAAAATATTACATATATGTGTGTGTAATTTTAAAATATATATGCTATATATAATACATGTGCACTGTAAAATATTTATATACTTATGTGAGTGCATTCTTTTCATGTATATACTTGTATGTGTAGGTATGTCTATACTTATATGTTTATTTATATAAGCCATATGTATTTTCCTGGTTTGAGTGAGAACAGAACTAATTCTGTTCAGTGATTTTACTTTTCAGTTCTGTTCTTCCAACTAACTGCACTGTCTGAATCAGCAGCCTGTTTTCCCAGGCAGTGTCTGCTGCTGGCAGTGAGAACACCCCATGGTTAGAGTTACTACCAAGGATTGGTGTGCAGACCAAGGCCACTGCTGGATCTTGTGCACCACATTGGGGGTGCAGAAAGTGAAAGGCTGCACCTGCAGGGAGGGCTGGACAGAGCAGGTGACCCCAAACTGACCAACGAGATAATCCAGCCCATATACATCATATTTGGAGTAAAGCAGAGGGATCTGGAGAGTCTACAGGTTTTTTGTTTGCTTGATGGTTTTGTTTACTTGCTAGCTTGCTTGCTTGTTCACTCACCCTCTCTCTGGGGGATCCCGGGCTCTTCTGCCCTCTTGGACCTCTTTGCCAGCTTTGCTTGGCTTGGCTTAGATCCTGTTTTGGTTCCTTCTTGGAGCATCCAAGGAGGACTGTCCATTCTGCTTTCAATCCCAATCAGTGTGTTCCTGAATCCAGTACCAGCATCCGTCTCCTGAACACAGCTCCCGTCTGCTGCAGGGCCCAGGCTGGACTCCTCCAGTGCCTGCTCCACAGCATCAGTGGTGACGGTGGGGTGGGTTTGATACTGGTTTTGTACGTATTTGTACATATTCTATTTTTATTATTATTATTATTCTCATTAAAGCTGTTCTAGTTTCCTTTTCTAATCACTAAGTCTCCCTCCCTTATTCCCTTTATATTCCCCTTTGGGGAGGGAGGGGGGTTAACAGAGAGCATCTGTTATTGGTCTAAGGGGTCACCCTGACCCTAAACCTTGACATGTATAAATCAATATATGATGGAATAATGGTTAGCAAAATAGAAATAAACCCTTAAAAGTATCTATTGCAATTGGAGTCATACAGTATACATTGTAATGAAACAATTTTGAGTGATGTGAACAACCATTCCTAATGTAAAATTCTAGGCATAGTTTTCATTGCTTTTAAGATGAAAATCTAGAGGCCTGCAGTCCACAGAAGAGACAGCCCATCCCTGTAGCAAGAGTAACTATGCCACAATATGCTTCAGGCATCTGAAAAAACCAACCAGAATAATTACACTGTTTTACTTTGAAACAAGACACTCTTTTCCTTTTAAAGGCATACTTCCTGAAACAATACATCTTGAATTAATGTCCCTAAAACTCTGTATTCACATACTCCATGCACTGCTGTAATTTAGTGAACAAGTATTGTGTGCAATGAGTCACATCAGTATCTACCACGTCATTGATCAGTCAATGATCTGTGTTAGTGATAATATCCTTAGATCTTTTCTGTAACTCTGAAACTGACAGTTCATTGCATAACTGCTAAAGAACACAATAACTAAGTGCTTTTGTTCAATTATTGTCCAGAACTTTTACGTTAAATAGTTAAACCAAAGAGAAAGGGTTACTGTCTGAATACCTAAGGCCATAAAAGCCAAGTCCTGGAATACTACATAAGCTCAGAAGAAACACCTTTCCTAGACCTCTGCAAAGGACATTTAATCTTATCACCTCTTCCTTTCTAAGATAAAGAGTTTTCATATATACAAAAGCTATGCTATGAAGTGTGATAGCTTAACTGTGTCATGCACCTGGTACAGCATTTTCAGCTCTCATGGCCAAATACAATGACTGTTTTGAAAGTATAAAATTTCATAAATTCAAGGGTTGAATTTGGAGTCTTAACAGCATGTGTCCATGCAAACAGATGAAAGAGAACTTCATATACACCGCTTAACAATGTGGAAAATAAATTGTTGTGGGTTGCTTTTTTTTTTTTTTTTTTTTTTTTTTTTTAACCAATTGTTCTTCCACTCAAATAAGGGCTTGTGCCGGTTTGGGAAATCACAATGAAGTAAAGCAAAGACTCATGACTTCAGTCTGTTCTTTAAAAGCACTTACAACAAGTAGCTTCATTTAATTGCTCTTCATTGTACTTGATAACTTTACAGGCTACCCTGAATAAATGAGGTTTGCTATTCTGTAACAGGTCAGCCACAGACCTATGCAATTTCACCCAAAATCCCTCCTCTCCTATTTATTTCTAGGAAAAATTGAATAAAGACTTCAGGATCTGACTCTTCAAAATAGGATTTTTTTTTTTCTTCAGATGTCAGAGCTTTAGAAATCACTGACTCATATGTTATTAGCTATGACAACATGGAGTACTTTTTTCATGTATATAAAGAAACAGTTTTCCCTTATATCATTAAACTTAATTTTATGTTTGGCTTTCTTTCAGCTTCTTCTTCTAAAAGGAAGCAAGTGCTATTTAATGACTTTAATGATAGGTCAGTGGTCCCTGCTACTTCATCTCCAACAACTCAGAAGGAAAAAAGTCTCTACAATCACCATCTTGTTTTGTAATTGAGCTCTTACTGAACTCATTGTTTGTAATCAAAATGAGAGTTTGCCTGTGATACACACTAGCTATAGCTTGCCTGTGATACACACTAGCCTAGCTGTTTTGACCAATTTGTCTCTTGTTGTTGTTTTGCTGAATAATTATGTATAAACATTCTAGTTTAAAAATGTAATTTGGTAATATGAAGGTTGATAAAAAAATCTTATCACCTTTATCAAGAGCATCAACAGTAGTGCTGTTTGGATACTTTAATTGTAAAATGGAAAAAATAAAATTTTCAGCTATGTTTTGAGAGCATTTGTTTTTATTTACTGTCATATGCTGCCATCTGATTTTTTTCATTCACATAAGAATTCACATAAGAAAAACAGTTCCCAGGAGTGCTGGATAAACAGTAATCAGTTAAATCTCTGCTGTTTTGAGGACTTTTACCTTAAGAATAATTATTTTTGCTAATAAGATTTTTTTTTTACCTAAGTCCAGTCTTGAGCTGGACACCCCAGGCACAATATATCTGCAATACCTTCAAGTTCACTCAGCAGGTCCAGGAGACAGAAATTTTCTAATACTTTATTAACTCTTTACTTTCATGCCAGCAAACAGTATTACCTTTCACATTCAGCAATAATCAGGCTTGCCCTGAGATTTTTGACCAACTAACTAAAAGAAGTATTCAACAGAAAGTTTTTCCCAATAAAAGTCTTTTTGCCTGTTAATGCAAAAATTTGATTAAGATATGTTTCCGTGGTTTGGTTATATTCTTTGATATGAGCAGACAGTCCTTATGCCATCTACTCACCTCAGACTCCTTCTTCCTCAATAAACTTTTCCTTTGACTGCCATCATGGCCAAGTTGGGTAGAGAAAAGTCAGCCAGAACTCAGGTTTCCTGAGTGCTCCTAATCTCAGTCAACAACACAGTCATAACTCCAGCAAATGTTACTGCATCTCAAGGCCAATGTAACCTTAAAATAAATGCAACCCAGAACTCTAGGAGTGAATATTAATAAAATGGCTATAGAAGTCCTTCACTTAGTGTCAGGAAGAAGCCTACTTCTTGCTAATGATTTCCATCAGAAATGTACTTGTTACTTTCTTCCCAGTCTGGTCCTAAACTATAGGAACCAAAGCCCCTGTTTTAGAAAATTACCAGTGTTAAAGAAAATATTTAAGTACATATATAAATACCACTAAAATAAATGAGGAATAGGTGCATGTCTTCATAAGTCACACCCATAGTGACTGTCTTAGGGTTGAACTTTGCCCTTTTTGGGACTTGTCTTTGTTCAAGAAACAGTTAACATTTGCAAGACCTAAATGCCTGTAGGGATTTTGCCTCAGGACTATTGAAACCACACCAAGATTCTTATCACCTTTTTACTCAAAATTGATTACTGGTTCAGCTAATCACTGGAGTTGGCTTTTTCCAACTCAAGTACTGGATTTAAGATATGAGCTGAAAATGTGTAATATGGGTAATATTAGGGGGGGATTTGTGTTGGTTTTTGTTTTCTGGGGTTTTTTTCAAGAAAATACATTTTTGAAAGGAAAAGGCTATTTTTTCTGTCTTCAACATTCAGAACTGTCTTTCCAGCTCAAGAGAACAGCTCTCTTCCCTTTCATCCCACTCTTCAGTGGGAACCAATATCCAAATCTTGGAGTTCTATGCTTTTACTTTTCTATAGGGCTTGAGAATTACTGTTTTGGAGGACTAGATCAGATGACTCAAAACTGTCATTAGTCTCTCTGTTCCTCTGTAAAACCATCACTATAAAGTTAGCAAAAAGAATTTATGCCCTGTGCAAAATAAATACTCTAATGCAAAAATCATGTTTCTTACCATGGTAACACTTATTTTCTGGATCAGATTTTACTGCATTGCCATGCCACCCAGCTTCTTGGTTGCCAAGACTGCAGCTTAATTCAAGAGTAGGAGGCAATTGGTTAAATTGGCAGCATTTCAAGTGCATTCCCTAAGGTCTTAGTCCCTAACCCTTGCTCTGTGCCATGAGTGTCTGCAAGACGGTTATCACAGCTGGGGCAGCTGGAGTTTGATACAACCCACGCTTTTCCTCTGGGAGAGTTTCTACAAAAAAATGGAAAAACAAAGATAAGTAATTAATTTCCTTTAAAAAAAAGGCAGAGCTATAACATTTCTTCTACTCTAAGAGCATCTAAGGAGTAGCAAGCTCAAGAATTCTGTATGCCATGCACCCTCACCTGTTCTATCTCCTAGTTCAAATGCAACTGAGTGGATAACAGTCATTGTAAAAACATAACCATTACTTTTGAGATTTTGAGACAGTTTGAAGAACTTCTACCTTAAAATATATGAGACAAAAGAGATTACCTCAGCAAAAAGCAAAATACTGGGGGGGAAACAGCACCATCCAGCAGTCTAGTACAGGGACTGTGGGAACTATTCTGCTCACTTATATTATTAGCTAAACACCCCACCATTCTGAGACAAACAGTCCAAAAACCTGAATTTTCTGTCCAGATTAATATCTACATAATGTACTAATAAAAGAAGAACAGATAATTTTCTCCCTGAACATATTAAAACACCCTACATCCAAGAGGAATCTATTTCTAGCATCATTCAACTCTGTAGGAATTCCAATAAGAAATCCGGCAAACAAAAATTGGATTCAGCATCTTCAAATGGATATAATGCCAATTCTCAGTTCTATTTTGACTACATAACATAATAAATTCTGTCCATCAGAGAGGAAACCTACATAGCCTTTCAAAATCAGTCATTAAATGGAAATTAAACAGCAAAGGAAGAGGAATTAATTTTTTTAAAAATTTCAAGGTCTACATTAGTGTGGCCAAAGCGCAGTTCTTGGATACTGACACACAGGAAAGAACTCAAGACTGCATTTTCAAACCTGGAGAAAGGCTCATGTGCCTATAAGTTTGACTATTTTTCCTACTTTTCCTAACTGTACTAACTAATTGGTGTAATAAAAGACAATACCTTACCTGGAAATTTTGGCCTGATTCATATCTGTTCAGCATCGCAGCTACACTAGATGCATTACTAAATAGATGTTATTCAAACCAGTTGTTTCATTTATGCTCAGGGGAGAGTTCTACCTTTCCTCTATAAAGAAGAAAAAGCGGTTAGTGCAAAGTAACACTAACATGCACTTGCATTAAACATGTTTGTATTTGAGGGTAAGCAGAAAATTCTCCTGCCTTTCTTTCTTCATTTTTTCCCCTCCGGTGTCTATGGCTACAGTAAAGCAACATGACAAAAACCCAGTAGGTATTTTCTGAAATTCTTTTTTTTTTTTTTTTTTTTTTCTGTCTCAGAAGCATCATCAGTGCTGAGAAGAGGCAGAACCAATATAATGCTGGCTTTCAGAAAAAAAAGCACACGTGGATCACTGATACTGTTCCTGTCATATTTGTTAATCTTTCTCAGTGTAGATCCAGACAAGTAATTAAAAAATTACAGTGTACTCAATATGGCTAATGCACTACTGATGCTAGAGTAGTACTGCAAAAATTACAGGAAAACCACGATGAATGCAAATTCTAAATGATGAAGACTTCATATTTTTTACATTATGTAA
>JANIJG010011620.1:52348-65273 GCA_024611175.1 Megaceryle torquata | reverse complement strand
TTGTCAAGGTTTAGAGTCGGGACCATCTGCTAGACCTGTAACAGATGCCCGGTCACTTCCCAAAGGAGGAAAGAGGGAGTAAGAGAGAGACACTTAGGGATTAGGAAAAAAAGCTAGTACAGCTTTAATGAAAATACTAATAATATGCAATACATATACAAAACCCATACTGAACCGACCCCCCCCGATAGCCATTACATCACCATCACCACTGATGCTGTGGAGCAGGCACTGGGAAAGCCCCAGACCTGAAAGAGACAGACAGCAACCAGATTCAGGAGATAGATTCTGGCACTGGATTCAGTAACACATGGGTCAGGATCAAAAGGCAGTGCAGACAAAGTCCTCCTTGGACACAGGCCATTGAAGAAGAGGCTTGACCTTCATGATCCCTCTCCTTTATACTGAATATGATGTATGTGGGCTAGAATAGCTCGTTGGTCAGTTGGGGGTCACCTGCCCTGGCCTCTCATCCCTGCAGGTGCAGCCTTTCACTTTTTGCACACCCCCCTCAGTGTGGTGCACAAGATCCAGCAGTGGCCTTGGTCTGCACACCAACCCTTGGTAGTAACTCTAACCATGGGGGGTTATCACTGCTGGAAGCAGACACTGCCTGGGAAAACAGGCTGCTAACTTCAGACAGTGCAGTGACTTAGAAGAGACTGAGCTGAAAAATGAAATCACCAAACAGAATTAGTTCTGTTCTCACTCAAACCAGGACAGCGATATGGAAGTTTTCAGAATACTTGGGGATCTGGACAGAAAATTAGGGTTTGTTGCTTTGTCATTTCCAACACTTAACATTTTTGTGGAATTTGTTAGCTCTTAGACCTTGTAGTATCCTGAAATCACCAGTGATGCACTTGTATTAAAAAATAAGAAAAGAGAAAAATAACCTTCATAAGGAAATTTATTCTAGTTTTATAAGTCTCAGTAACCTTATGCCTCTGGCTACAGATCTGCCCACAGTCCACTTTAACAGTACTGTCTGGTTTTTTTTTTCCTGAGACCATCCAGTTGCATCAGCCCTAATGGAGCAACAGGGATTGGCAAACTGTAAAATATTTTCATTTGCTTTACTTTTAATAAATAGAGATGTTTTTATAAGTAGCTGTATTTAGTCCAGACTCTTGGAGCATGTATCTACTTTGAGATTTCTTACTGATGCAGTTACTGATGTGTGCAGAGGTTAATACTAAAACTCTGGCAGTAAGTACAATGGAAGGAGGGGTGCTGTGTGAAGACAGTGACCTAGAAGAGACTTAAACTTTGTTATCTAATGTTGCATATTAGAAAATACCATTTGCATCAACCCTCCTCATCTAGATTTAGACTAATATTTTCAAGAAAGTCTATTAGACAGCTTATATTTGGAAATTAAAGGTCTTGGGTTTAAGGCATTAAATTTAAGATTTCACTGCCATTGGGAAGAAAGGTTGCGTGGGGTTTGGTTTGCTGTGTTTTGTTGTGGTGGTCTGGTTGTATTTTTTTTACCCAGGTAATATTATCTGACAGTGTTTGCTGGGTGTCTCAAGAGTAAAATGAAGCTACTTGAACTGTGCTACTAACATTCGTGCCAGAGCAAACTGTAATTGGAAAGTGGTTCCTTTCAAAGCAGCTGAAAACATTTTCTGGTGTGCAGTTCCTGTAGTCATGTGAAATGTGAGAATAATTTGGGACTGGGAAAGAGAATTTAGTAGTAAGGAAATATAATCTGAAGCCAAAGTGGCTGGAGAAGGAAGGGTGAATGCCTCAAGCTCAGCCTTGCGAGGTGCTGGGCACATTAGCTTCTGATTCAGCAAAACACTTCTCTCCAATTTTGCAACTAGTTCAGTTGAAATCAGTGTTGTTATTCATCCTTTAGTGAAGCGTAGTGAAGCATGCTCAGCTTCACTGAAGCATATGCCTCTGTGCTTTCATGGATTTGGACTAAAGGGAGTAGGACATGCTTGGCTCAAGCCCTTGAAAGTACAAGGTTTCACCATGAGCCTTACTAAGAGGAATCCTTGTCATTATTCTAGCATCAAATGGCATAAGATCAAGTGGGAAAAAATGCAAGCAGAACCCTTCAGCTGAATTTGAGGATTAATAAAATATCTTGTAGAATGCTTCATTTGTTTATAACTTCATTTTTGTATCGTACAGTGTGAATAACCTCACCAGTTAGACCCTTAATGTGCTAATGGTTATACAAATTCTCAGTAAGAAGTTAATTCTTTGCCATAGGAGTTTGCAAACTTGGTGCAAACAAAACCAGATTGCAAAGTGGGGAAGAAATTGTACCCAGTAAATGGAAACACGCTGAGTTCTTGCTGTAAGCGCAGCAATTTTCTTCTAGTAATTGTTGCAGAGCTGTTATCCATCAAAGCTGTTAATGTCACTCTAAATTGTTGTATTTGTATGATAAGCTTTCCATAACTGCCATTGTTTTAAGAAGATGGGAAAAAGCTCATACACTAAGACTGTTTTTTCAGTCACGTTGCAACATCTGAGTAACTGCTGAGTACCCAGCTCCTGCGGGAATTCAAGTGGCTTGGCTGGTGTCTGAATCAGGAGCATCGCTGATCTGCACAGTAAAAAAAAAAAAATATTATTTTTAAGTTGGAAGATTTTTTTTAAAGTTTTTTTTAAAGACTTGAATTTAAGCCATTCCCTATTGACTTTTTAGGAGTTCATCCTCTGTTGAGATCACTTACAGATTAAGATAGTATTTCCACATGCTATTTCCTCGCTCTCCTCTCCTCTACCTTTAAATCCTCTGATAATATTCAAACTATATTTTGCATATAACTGCAAAATATGTTGTGTCAAAGTAGTGTATGAATGCTAATAGATACATTGGGGTAGTTCACATTTTTAGTAATTTCTGAAAATTTAACCACTACCTTCTAGTGTAAGCAAATATTTCATAGTAAAAAGGCTGATAATGCATCATTTGGCATGATGGGATCCAGGCATTTTTTTTTAAGCTGCAGTGTTTTTCTTTAGGCCCTTAATCAGAATTATGAAACCAAGGTTTCTAATACTCTTTATGGGTATGGCACAGCCTCTTATTTATAAACTTTTTTGTCTTGAAGAAAAGCTCAACTTTCTCAGTGATTTCTTGAGAAGTGGGTGGAATGAGATTGAAGATTTACACTTGCTATCATCAAAACGTTTTTTCTAGTAACTCTAGTTTCTCAGAACTGGCAGTCTGTCTGTCCAGATACACCTGCAATTATGGAAGCATAGTCTTTAGTGGGGGAAGGAGGCAGAAAGCCTAGCTGATGTCATTTTGGACCTTGTGAGAACGCTGTCTTTTGAAGATGATGTTCTGTTATCTGTGATAAATTTTGTTGAGCTGAGAACTGACTTTTATACTCATTTGTAGTCTTCAGCTACGATCAGATCACACCAGTTTTGGAATTTAGCCCTTCTGCTGTCAGAGTCAGTGAAGCATTGCTTGTCAGGGGTATATTTTACAAAAGCATAAACACAGTGTATTTTACTTTGGTGTAATGTGTGTGTATCCCAGGATTTGAACTGTATTGCCAGTTCTATAAAACAATAATTGTTTTCTCATTGGGGAGGATGATTGGTTTTTAGTCTTGCATGCCAGTAGTCTCCTGCTCCGTTTTCTGGGTCTTCAGTATCTCCTCTTTTTTTTTTTTTTTTTTTAATTCTTACAGCCTATCAAGTTCTTAAATGGCCATTGTTTTAAAGATTTCAAAATGTTTATCTGTTTATGTTCTTTCTCTTCATTAAATGGGCCAATGGAAACCTCACTTGATTTTTACTATGAGTAGAGGAAAAAACAAAATACAAATCACATGAGTAGACTGTTTCTGCAGCATCATTCTTCTAATTTCAGATGTACAGCATAAAAGCAGCTGCAGTCAGCTGACAACTTGTGGTCATGTCCAGATATATGTGGGGAAGGGGCGTGCTGTTTTCAGTGCATAATAAAGCCGTTGTTTCGTCACCAGGAAGCAGAGCTGGGAGCAGCCCAGGGGAAATGAGAGACAGTAATGTTGCTGTAGTGGAAGGGAAGTGTTGCATAGAGCCAGAGCTCTCTGCGGGCAGCTGTAGGGATGCACCAAGACAAAAGGGCACAAATGTATTTTGCTTTCTTTAAGGGCAGAGGATAAATGTGAGGAGCAGATAAAGGCCTGAGATGGATGTGCTCACAAGGAGGGTGAAGTTATTTTTTATGCTCTACTGCCCTTTACCTCTGTTGGTACCTTCCAGTGAAATCGGTGTAGTTGTATTTTTAGCTTGCTGTATTCAACATCAATATGACAAGATAATTCTGTCTTTACATCTGTAAGCAGCTTTTACTATGTTTTCCTGTTTTCTGCCAGCTGCAGTTTACAAAGGATGTCACAGCACTGGTAAGAAATGTACAGTAGCCATTTCTCTGATGGTTTTGTAAGGCATGTTTTTTCTTAATGATTTGTGAGAAGCAAGAATACGATACAGCAAGTTTCTCGGTAATGAGCTAGATAGTCTGAGCTGAATTTTCTTCATAATGCTAATCTCTTAATTTGTGGTTTGTGGCTGTGTTATTTGGATGGTTTTCTCTTAGTGTGCTTTAATATTTTGCATTTCACTAATGCTCGGTGTAACATTGCAGCAGTACTGTACATGCCTCGCCCTCCTCTGTACTTTGCTCTGTATTAATTTTATGGCTGCACTTGAGCTTTTATAACCTGCCTAGTGTTAAGACGGGGCACACTGGTATTCTGGAATTAAGCATGTTATGAATTGGACAGGAAATGCTGTGGTAATGGTACCACACCGAAGCAGGTAAAAACCCCGAGAAATCATTTTGATCTTCTGTTGCATTGGCAGACTCTGCACTGGCTCTTTATTTCGTTATGTTTAAACTGAACGAAGTCATGCTGAAGTTTTTCAATAATAGGATGTTGTTTAAGTATGCTGTGTGCTTCTCATTGATTCATTATTTTGAAGGTGCTGTTAATTTCTCAATGATAAACGCTACTAAGTGTAATATAACCATTTTTCTTTTTTCTCAGGAGCCAGGCTGTTAAAACGTAAAGGTGCAAATAAATGTACCAAGGAAATTAATTTGAGATTGCAGTTTGTGTTTTAATAGTGTGTGGACAGTAGTGGATATGTATTAATTTTCCCACCATACTTTGGAGTTTAAAATGTTGTTATTAATATTTTTTGCAGAAAGATTTGTATGCCATGTAGTGGCTGTCTCCTGTAAGATGTAAGATGACATAGGGTGTTGGCTCACAACAAAGATGTTACTGCTTCAATTTATTCATTTTATGTTTAGGACTAGTAGCTTTTATGGAGAAGGCATCTTAAAGAACTGTGCGTATATACATTTGTGTGTACTTTTCATATGTACTACATATATTAAGTGAGTAGAGTTCTTTCATACACTAAGTGAATAGAGAATTTTCTAGTGCTAGTTGAATTGATTATGCAGCATTTTAACCTGTCAGTTGCTGTGAAATTCTGGTTTCCAGAATTTCCAGCAATGTGAAGCTTAAATGGAAGGAATGTGTGAAGCATCATAATAGGAAGTAAAATTAAGGGGGGGAAAAAAAATGCCGTGATTTGTGCCCATAGATTTTGGGAAACCTGCCTCAGTGCCCTACCTGTGGTATTTCCTAAAATTGGTCATCAGCTCAGTTTTTATTAACTGAGGGAGAGAGTGATGCGTGTAATGATTTTGCTTGTTCTGTTTCTGCTCACAAAGGTGATGGAATGCTGTTTTTATATTTTTAAACTAACATTTTATCTAAAATTATCGATAGTGTGAATTTTATGTTCCCTCTCTTGAAGCTTGATGGTGCAAAGGCTAGATGGTGAACTTTTCCATCTCCCTCACTACTGAATACTCACTTAATCTTCTCTCCACAGGCGTACTCCCAAGATGCCTACCTGAAAGGCAACGAAGCCTATAGTGGTAATGCCCACAACATACCTGAACCACCGCCAATATGTTATCCACGCCTGACATCCACAGCTTCTGTCGCAGCACAAGCTGGTGACAAGCTAGCTTCAGACTTCTCGCTGGGGAAACAGCAAGTCAGACCAGTACGGGCATTGACACAGCCAGAGAGAGCCTACAGAATGGAAATACAAGTGCCTCCATCACCAACGGACATTGCAAAGTCAAATACAGCCGTGTGTGTTTGCAATGAAACTGTAAGGACTGTTATTGTGCCTTCTGAGAAGGCTGTAGATTTGCCGTCTTGTAGAAATAATCATGCTGGTCCATCACACAGGACAGAGGAGGTAAGATATGGCTTAAAAGATCAAACCAGTCTAAAAGCACGGACCACATCACCGTCCTCTTCAGTGTCCACTGCCATCGTACTTCCCCAGACTCCAATAACAAGGCCAGTTGATTCAACTGGAACGCTAAATAAAGCTTCAAATTATGTAGTATGTGCAGAAGGAATCCCAAGCACTAGACCTCCTGCTCAAGCTACAGACTCGCCTTCTGCCTCTGCTAATCATTACAGTTCGCCAACCTCCCACCAGCACATAGACTGGAAGACGTACAAAACGTACAAAGAGTACATTGATAATAGGCGCATGCACATGTATGGCTCCCGAACAATACAGGAAAGGTTAGATAGCTTGAGAGCAGCTTCTCAGAATACAACTGACTATAACCAAGTGGTGCCAAATCGCACTGCTTCACAGGTACGGCGCAGGAGCACCTCTCACGACAGGGTTCCACAATCCGTTCAGATACGTCAGAGAAGTGTATCCCAGGAAAGACTTGAAGATCCGGTGTTGATGAAAGAGTGGCCACGAAGTGCTTCGCAAGATACTCTGACTTCACCGTCAGTTAATGCCAGGAGTCATAGGGCTCAGTCATGGGATTATCTCGGCAAACAGGGTGAAGTGCTAGAAAATTTTCATTCTGAGAACCTGATTGCAGATGCAAATGGAGATAGGAGAAAGACTTACAAATGGACAGGGTTTACAGAACAAGATGATCGGCGAGGCATTTATGAGAGATCTAGACAGCATGCATTTCATATGTCCCTTCGAGGTCAAAACTTTTCTATGGCTCCGAGTACTTATATTTCAGACAACAGGAGAACAGGTAGTAGAGCTTCTCTGCCTGGTTCTCATTATCAGAAAGTTCCACCAGATATGAAAATGTTACAGCCTTCTCGAGACTTGCAAACTCCTGGGGGAGTTTCAAAACCTACAACTGTTTCACAAGACAGATTGTCTCTCACACCAGCCAGAAGTTCTAAAAGTAGCTCTTTGAAGAACTCTGCTCCCTATGCAGCAAAACCATCATTTCCCCTTAACCAGAGCCTGGATGCTATTGCCAGCAAAGACCAAAGAACAGTAAATCACTTGCATCAGAGTGGCCTGTTAAACCAACAGTCAAGGATCCGAGCAGAAGGTGCCCCAGATCACAAAACAGAAACTGGCAAAACCATCCAACCATCCTCTCTGTCTCCAGCTTCTGCTAAACTTGGTCAGCCAACAAGTGAGAGTTCAACTACCTCTGACAACACAGATGGTTCCATCAGACAAAAGACTCGTGATTTTGAAAGGGAAGATGTCCGTGAGCCTGAAATTCTGCAAACAGATGTTCAGGAAAGTGACAAAGACACGGTGGTCATGCGGGACAAATCGCCTTCTGGCCACCAGACCCCACAGCCTTTGAGGCATCAGTCCTACATTCTTGCTGTAAATGACCAAGAGGCAGCCTCAGAGACTACCTGTTGGTTACCTAATGATGCTCGGAGAGAAGTCCACATAAAAAGAATAGAAGAAAGGAAAGCATCAGGTTCCAGCCCACCTGGTGATTCCTTGGCTTCTATTCCATTTATCGGTGAGTTGAACTATTCCAGTGTACATCAAATGCTTTTATCTGCTAAAGCTGATGGAGAGCACCATGCTAGATAGTTGACATCTGTTCCTCTAAACCCTGAGGTTGAGGAGTGTGGGGGTTCTCTTATCATCTAGAGTAATAGTTAGTTTGTAAAACTAATGTTCTTCAGTGGAGGAAAAAAATGTTCTGTTTTGTTTGGAGTCCTAGAGGGTCAGTGTAGAAAAGTCTACAGTGATTTAATACTTTTCTAGAGTTTTTCTTAACCCCATGGAGAAGTCTGTGTTATGTAACTGCATCATTCCACGTAGTGCTCTGTATGTGGAGAGCTAGCATTTGCAGCACCTTTCAAAATATTTTTACTTCTCTAGTATAAGATATATTTAGAATCCAGAGAGAGAGAATATGGATGCAAATCTATATAAGGGGGATTTGTAGAGAAGAAAGTTTGTCAAATGAATAGATGAAGTTTTCTGATACGGATATGGACTAGAGGAAAGCTGCTTCCGACGAAAGGGTGGCAATAAAATGAATTTGCAGGCAAATATGCTAATGTGGATATGAATTCAAGGGTTTGCGGAAACAGAATGTGAGAAGACACAAAGATTTGCCAGTGGGCTGTGACAAAACCAGGGTTAGAATTACAGGGAGCTTATAGGAAGGGGTTTGAGCACTTCTGAGATAATTTGGAAGAAAAAAAGGAACTTATGTAAGTGATAAGAAAATATTAAAATAAAATCCTGTTTTGAATACATGAGGAATTAGTCATCTGTTGAAGAGTTTCAGTGACAGCACTTCTGTTCCACTCAAGTAGCCAGTGCTTGTGTTGTCTCTCCCGTCTGTTGTTGAGTGATTTTCTTTAGTTGTGGCTGGTTTAATCCTTTGGAGTCTAGGTGTCTGTGGACCATTTGCCACACAGGTCGATTTTATACACGACTGTCTGGTCCTGAACTAAGTAAAAGTAATGTTTAGGATATACTGAATTTTGATCTCAAACTTGTGGATGTGGAAAACCAAGCCATTTTACTCATTTTCAGGTTTTTTACAGATTAGGTTAAGGAGGTTACACATACAGTGTCTTGGCACAGTTATTTTTCTATTGTGGATCTGCAGCAGTGTGTTTTCTTCTAGAGTTATCTGTAATATCTCCTACTAATTTAAAGTAAATAACCAAAAATAACGAAGAAACTTTGTGTCCATCAAAGAACGTAAGTCATACAAAAGATATAATAATTCTGTTCTTTTGACAGAATTGTAAGACATAACAAAAATGCTTTCTTAGATGTTTTTTATATTGAGTTTTCCTTTTTGAATGTCAGTTGCACTTTTTTTTTTTTTACTGTTGTTATTACTGGATGCATCAATATCCAGTGTAACTTTGGATTCTTCTTTAGACATCCATCTTTCTTTAAGGATTAGTACAAGTTTGTCCAGCAAGTACAAGTTTTTGGTTTGTTTTTGCCTTTTTTTTAATACTGTGCCTAAAATCAGCACTGTGCACTTGATAAGTGATGTCTAGTATTTGTACTCAATTAGGAGTGCTTGCTAGGAGTCTTCTAATCCCATACAAGTTAAATGTTGTGTAAAAGTTAGATCAAGATTGTCAAAATCAAGCCCAACCTTTTGTACACAATCTCCTATCGTGATTTTGACAAAGATGTGCCATGAGTTTAGGTGACTTGCTTCCAGATTTTAGAGAAACGTGATGATTAAAGTTCAAAGAAGCCTTAAACATAGAATCAGACTGGATTCTGGTAGCAGTTGAGCAGTGCAGAAGAAACAAAGTTGTAATTATCTCCACTGCAGTCTCTTGATCTAACACCACATTGGATTTTGTTAATTCTTACAAGCTCCTTAGTGTCTTGGACTGAAAACTCCTGAATACTCCAGGAATAATAAAAAGTGGTGCAGCTAGAGTGTGGGCACCATGTGAATCGACACAGTACTTGTGTCTTTCTTCCTAGCAAGAAATTCTTCTGTTGGTGCAGGTCCTCTGTAAGATTTCCACCACAGCTCCAGCACCTTGAGGATTAAATAACCCTCTCGCAGTAGGAGGAACATCAAATGCCATTAAGAGTGGACATCTTCTAAAGTTAGAATTATTATGCATGATTCTAACTTGTTCTACTATTGTTATGCCTAATTACAGCTTCACTTCTTAAAAGCCTTACTTAATCAAGCAGATAAACCCCTAGAATCTGCTTTGAAACTCAGTGAAAGGCTATTTAACTCTTCTGAAGGAAAGTCACTTGGATTTTTCTGGTTTGGGTTTTGTTTTTTGTTGCTTGTTTTGTTTTTTTTTTTCCTTCTGTCTGATGATTGAGAAGGATGTTACTTTAAATAAAGATGTTCCTTGGTGTTGGCAGGCTCCCTCCTTTCCTTAACGTTTACAACGACTTAATTGTTTTTGCATTTTTCTTAGCTGTGGTTCATTTCATAGATGCACTTACTGAAGTTACTTGTAAAGTAGATCCATGGAGCTGTGTAAAACTGTAAATTTGTGGGGAAACAAATATCTTCCAAGGTTACTTATTACTGCCAATTTTAAGCGTTTTTTGGTGTGCTTATTTTTGTTATCACTTTCGGCTCATTAAAAGTAGTAGACATGATCAGACCATATTTTGGTAGAAATTCAGCCAGGAACAGTTGGCTTCTGCAGCAGTATTTTGTGACTAACCTGCTTTTGAAAATAGCATAATACTGGCACGATTTTGGCTCTTTGTAAGCAGCAAAGTGCCCTGTACCACAAACGGAAGCTTGCTCATGGCAGGTTCTTGCAGAGATTATGGTGGGTTGCTGAAGAATTGCCTTTTGACACTAGTCCTTTCACAAAAGGCTGCTTTGAAGCAGGGAGATGAAATTTTGGTTGCACTTCCTCATAGAAAGGAGAGTTCCCTTCAGTGCAAACCTAGTAAGTAGACGAGTTATCTTTGATAGGAGAGATTGATTTATGTGAAAAAAATGAGGCAAGATACTGTGTGCTCAAACTCTTCTTCAGGTGGGCAGATGTTCTTAGGGAATAAGGAAGCAGTTGGTTTTACAGGAAAACATACCCTGGCACTGCAGGCTTCAGTACTTTCCACATGCTATTAAATGCAGGCCTTTGTGGTTGGCTTGGAAAGCTGCTGTTTGTATTTCATGTCCAAAGAAAGGCTCTGTTTTTAAAATGTTCTATATTGTTTGAAGCTATACAAGTTAGTCTAATGAAAGGTTATTCCAGAAATGATCTTCCCTGTTTTCTAGACTAGTAAAAATTCTCTATCGGTGACTATATAGGCAGTTGTGGTGTTTAATGTATGATTTTTCAGACTTCTAATTTGTACACAGCTTCTGTTAGAGAAGAGCAGATGATAAATATCTGACCTATTGGGTAACTTTGCATGTGTTAACCTACACTGGAATGGACATTAGAAGCCTACTTAATGGTTTTGTAATTGTCAAGAAAAGATTGATCCAAAATATAGTTATTTTAATAACTCTTAGGCATGCATACCTAGTGTTCATGTTTGAGATTTGCAGCTAGTTTGAAACTATATGTGGGTTTTTTTCCTTCTCTTATGCCATTTTTGGTAGACTAGAGCGCAATTAAAAAAAAAAAAAAAAAGATAATCCAGATCCCAGATTGAGTTAAGTAAACAACCCATGTAAGTGAAATGAAGAAACTGCTTCAATGCTTAATGTGATTGCAGTTTGTCTCGCTGCCAGTGCAGCTCAGTGCTCTGGCCGTTACTACTGGGTGAATGTTCTTTCCAACTTCACAGTGGGTTGTCACATGAAAATTAATTTTAAATGGATATATTTTAAAATACTTAGCCTAAATAAACATCATCCTGAAGGTTTTGGTTTTTTTTTTTTCAACTCAAACAAGTTTATAGTCATCCTATTACAGACCTTTTCTTTTGGACCTGCAGTAACTTCAGATAAGTACACGGACTTGCCCTAAGAGGTTTGATCCCATTTTTGAAAATACCTGTACATCCTTACCCTAGAAAAATTTTAGGTCACTTAATTCTACTATTAATTTGTGAATAACTGAGAGAAAATTAAGCAGATAAAAATATCTGACCAGACTTTGATAACACCGAAGTGTTGTAAAAATTAGATGAGTGTCCTTTCTGGCTGAAATGGATACCTAAGGAAAGGTCTGACAAGACAAGGATGCATGGTACTTAATGTTGGTACTTTCTATTTTCTTACCATTTGTACTTTACAACATCCCTGAGCCAAAAGTTAATTTTAAGTGCTCCATAAACTTCTTCATTCTCTTTTATACTACAGTAGAATTTTGCTATCCATTACCCTGTAACAATTTCAGTAAAGATTTGCCAGGAGATTGACACAGCTTTAACTATGTAGTATTTATTCCCTTTTTTCTGTGTGTGTGGTGGTGTTATTTTTCAACGTGTGGGGGTTTTGTTGTTTTTTGTTTGGTTTCTTTTGTTGTTTTTTTAATTAAAAAAAAAAAGCTGTGTCCTGTTGACTGAAGTTCTTATACAAATGTTACAAGAGTGACCAGCAGACCACCGATCTTGGATTCACTCTTTCCACGCCACTCATGGTTTTATCTCTCTATTGCTTTCACCCTTAGCGCAGGCAAACAGCCATAGTGATTTCTGTGCTAGTATTTAGGCAGACTGCTTTTCATCTTGCTTTCAGAGCTGTTCTTCATTCAAAAACTTATTTTTTTTTCCTCTTCCAGTGCCTATGTTTCTACAAAATTCTGTCATAATAAGAGTATTTTCTTTTTTGTTTAAGAAATAGGATAAATTTAGCCGGCTTTTAGAGAACTCTGCTCCAGCAGTTGTGTGTTTTGGTTTTTTTTTCTGTGTGTTACAAATACTACTCTTTTTGTTACAGTAAATTAGCTAAGGAATTAGTAAAACATTCTAAACCACTCAGTGTTAGTTAAAATTTTCAGGCGTCTTTCCTGTAGAGCTGATGGCATTCTTCTTCTCTAGTGCTGGAAGTTGTATAGGGTTTAGCTTATCAGTACCTACCCTTAAATGTTAAGTCATGTATATAACTCCGAGTACTCTTTTAGAAAGTGTAATTAGTTTACTGCCTCTTTTTTAGTGAAATAGGTGCCATAGCTTGCTTCTCCCT
>JANIJG010011620.1:6500-52248 GCA_024611175.1 Megaceryle torquata | reverse complement strand
GCACCTTGGTGCCTCCTCTCCCTGCACCTTGGTGCCTCCTCTCCCTGCACCTTGGTGCCTCCTCTCCCTGCACCTTGGTGCCTCCTCTCCCTGCACCTTGATACACTTGCATAACACCCTATGAAAAGGGCTCTAATGGTAGGAATAGAGGGAGGTTAGAGGACACAACTGGTAATATTCTCACATGCAATGTAGGAATAATTGAAACAATATACTCCTTCTGTTGCCTCCTTGTGAGAAGAGATAAGCATCCGGCAGAGAGAAATTCAAAACTTCAAACTTCTGCAGCAGAGACTGTAGCTTGTGAACCCAAAATATGTGGATAGCTCAGAGGCAGATGGTGGCTGAATAAGGATGGTCGGTATGGCATGCTTTAAGGAAACTTTAATTTTAGCAAAAACTTAGAAGTCAAGATGAAAATTAAAATCTTCAGCCACTGTGATTTTTTTCTACCAGTTACTGCCTACCTCTTCCAAACTATGAAAATATAAATGTAACTGCAGTAGAAATTAGAGCTGACAGACGTTCAGTTTTGAGAGAGCATTGCTTCTGTTATTTTAGCGATAGCATTGGCACAGCTTTTAACATGTCATCAGTGTTTCTAAGATAAGCATCAGTCTTCTATTTTTTTTTTGAATTTTAGTGTGGCCTGCCAAATCACTGTTGCCTCAGGCTGAAAAATTCAGTATTTCTTACCCAAAAAACAATTTTTAAATCGTTGTGGTATTCTGAAATATAGCAGCCAAAACAGAAAATTAGAAATTGTTTTAAATGCTGCTGTAATTCAAAAATCCTTTTTTAATTAAAACTTAAAATTTGAAGTCAATAAGTCATAACATGTAGAAGTGTTTTTGAGTAGAAGCATCAGATTTGGTTTATAATGGGTAATATTTTCAAAGCATAAATAATTCTTAGTGCATCATTGTAACTTAATTACAGGTAATAAATGAATGCCACCAGGTTCTTGGCCAAAAAAAAAAGTATATTAAGAATTAAAGAAATTTTTTTAGGTGCAAGGTATTACTATGAACAGGAACCTTTAGAGTTGCTTTATATTACTTGGTATAGAAAGATAATTATGTATTTGTTTAAGACTGAATGAAGTAAGCAACGTGCTGTTACAGATCATGTTTTCAGAATAGTCTCACGTGAAGAATAACCTTGGGAAGCCTTTTTCTGTTTGTGTGAAAGTCAGTATAAAAAAAACCCCATATTATTTACATGAGCACATTAGCAGAGGATGGGATTTGATGATTCAGGAGGGCTTGCTCCAGTCCTGTGTTTCTGTGGTTTAAATGAATGTGCTCAGCATGCACATTTGTTTCCATTATATTCTTTTGGCCACATGAGGATAATGACATAAAGTATATATGTGAAGTACTGTAAAGACAATCAGTGCTAGAAGTACATAAAAACTAACAAAAGACCAAAAACAAACCACCAAAGAAACCCCCACGAAAAAAAAAACCCAACCAAACTTCTTAAAGGATATTTTTTGAAAAATAAGGTAACAAGTCATGATGAGTCCAGGCAGTAGTTTATCTTCTTTCTAAGTCACATATTTCAGGCTTGGAAGTCTTTATTGGAACTTCTACACTTTCAGGGTGAAGTATAAGATACAGCAGCTTGTACTTCAAGATGTGTAACAAAAAGTCACTGCTGTAGGGTATTTATTAGTTCTTTGTGCTTTCTTGTGTAATAGCATGGTTAGCTTCATATAGATTATTTTTGATTGAACAATTCACTTTTGGTTTATTGGTTATTTCTGCCTTTCTCACTGTGCAGCTGAAATTGTGTATGTGGTGATCTTATTTGTCTTCCTGGTAGGCTTTTAAGAAAAATGTTCTGTGTTTACATTAAATTGAGCTTCATTTTAGGTTTCATAGAGATAAGGATGCTCTGAGCTAGACTTTTTCTTCCTAAACTTCCTTGCCTGTGTGTGGATGAAAATCCTCTTTCTACTTCCAATATCCTGTTCACCCTCTCTTCTTCCTTCCTGAGTTCTTCTCAGTGGTACCTCTTCCTTGTGGCCTCTGTCCCCAGCTCTGCTCTCCCTTGTTCTGCTTGTGCCTCAGCAGCCTTTGTTGACCCCTTGAGTCCTGCCTGCTGCCTACTTTGGAGGCAGGTAGCGTTGTGAGGGTGCAAAGCCTGTCATGGTACCGTGTGCTGTGGAGTGCTTGAGAGGGCAAGGACGCCATGTGCGAGAGTGTTTGACAAAGGGCGGGAAGTAAGGCCGTGCCTCTACAGCCAGTCTTGCTGCAGGGTCTGTTCATGTCACTGGCGTGTTCTGTCTGAAGGAAATTTTATTTTTTTTATTCTTCTGATGAGTGCTTGATAGTTTTCTGCTGCCGTTTTTTACCATAAGCAAGCAAACTTGCCATGTAGGATTCATCCTTAAATTACACCCTGAAAACCATAACCTGTGGTTCGAGAAAATTATTGAACAAAATGGAGAGGCAGTTGTTAAAATAATTATTGTTAGATCTGTCAGGTAGATGCCATCCTAGTATATGGAAGCTTTCACATTTTTGCCTCTGAATGAACATTATGTTTTTATGACTCTTTTAGCCCTTTGCTTTGGAGACAGAAGGTAATAAGAATTACCTCGCTGTAGCCTTCTGCGGGTGGCTGAGTTTCTGAGAGTAACCACTGTTACAATTTCAGAAAATCAATGAGTGACCAAAATTGCATTAGATTCTACAGGGGCATCTTAAAACACATACCTAATCCAAAAATGGGATATGGTTTTCAGAAAGCCAGTAATATTAAAGTGCTGTTATTCAATTTGATATATGCAGATTGGGAAATTTTGAGTGATTTTTGTCATCTGGGGGTGCACTCCATCTCAACATTCTTTACATGAAAAGCAATTTAAACCGGTATTAAGTGTGCGTTACTGTACAACCTACTACACTTACATTTTGAATCTTTAAATCAGATAATACAGTCTTTGATAAAATACATACCTGTTGAATTAAGGTTTGTAGGCAGGCATTCACATTGTTTAAATTGAAATGCCTAATTAGTGTTTTAAATGGTAATCTGTTCTGCAACACAATTACTAAATAATACAATTCCTTCTTATGGTCTTTTTAGGTGTCTTGCAGTGTCTTGTCTTTTGGCAGTCTTGCAAACAGTATCTCATGTCCAAAGGGGGCTAAAATATGAAAGGTAACTTTAGCCTCAGGAACCTAGTTTCTTCCAATCACTTTCTACCAGTGAAGAAAATTTTGTCAGTCTAAATCCCCAGGGGTTGTTGGGAGCAGTCACCTCTCTCTGATATTGACAGCCCAAGCATCCCTGATGGTTAGCCACTCTGGACCAAAGTTAGTCTATGAATTTGCTCTACATGCTTATATGCTATGATTCAGTTAAATAAACCATTTCCTTAAATAACTGAGCCCCTACCCCCCAAAAAACCCTCCAAACCAAGCAAGCAACAAAACAGATGAAGCCCACAATCATAATCGACTTGGATAAACAGGGATATCTTAACACAGCTCCAGTGCAGCTCAATTGATACATGTCCATCCAACCCAATGAAATGCATCTAAAGGTGCTGAGAGAGTTGGCTGATGTCATTGCAGAGGTACTGTCTATCACCTTTGAAGGATCATGAGGACCTGGGGAAGTCCCCATTAGCTGGTAGAAAAGCAAATTGTGCACCCCTTTTTCAAAAGCATGAGAAGGACAATCCAGGAAGGCAGGCAATCAGCCTTATCTCGGTCCTTAGGAAAATCATGGCATTGGTCCTGTTGGAACTCTTGGGCACGTGAAGGAGAAGATGGTTTGGAATAGCTCGTGTAGATTTACAGGGATAAATAGTGCTTGACCAACATGATTGCCTTATTATAGTGAGATGACTAGATCTGTGAATGGGAAGAGGCCTGAAAGGGATCACCCACCTTGACTTCTTTTCGTCTTTTGACCTTCTCTGCAACACCGTCCTTGTACCAGTCTAGATGGGTGTACTGCCAGATACATTGGAAAACTGACTGGATCCTCAGGTAAAAAGGGTTATAGCTAAGGGTTTATATTCTACCTGGAGGCTGGTTACAAGGGGCGTTCTTCAGGGTCTGTCTTGTTTAATATCTTTATCAGAGAGGAAGAGATGGAATACACTATCAGGTTTGCAGACAACACTGAACTAGGGGGTGCAGTCAGTATGTGCAAAGATGCATTGAGAAGGACTTGCCCTAGAGGGGTGGTCAGATAGGAGCCTTTTGGAATTGAATAACAAATGCCAAGTCCTGATTCTGGGATAGGCTAACCTCCTGCTATGGCATCAGCACCTTGATGGTGGTGAACACTTAACACCATACTGGTCTGTATCAGTAAGAGCACAGCCAGGATGTTGAGGGAGGAGATTGTTCTCCTCTATTTGGCACTTGCTGGATAAAAGTCCTGAGTAATGTGGTCTGAATTCAGTTCTAACCCTGCTCAGCAGAGGAGGTTGGGCTAGGGGACCTTCTGAGATGCACTCCCATCTGAGTACTTCAGTGATTAATTTAATTTATATTTAAGGTTCTCAAAATGTGTCCCTTTTTGTGTTCAGATGTTTAGGTTGTTACTTTCAAAACTTCACATGTAGTCTGGAAGGACTGTTCCAGGAGTTTTGGGTATAAACAAATACATTACAACTTCATCATGTTGTAGTATAATATTTATTGTATCAGCATAGTAGGGTGTAATACAGATCTGTGCTTTTTGGTGATGTTTTTGGTGTCAATTCCTTTGAATTGTTGGAAATTTGGTTAATATTTGCTCCTTAGTTCCTCATCCACAGTGTGGGGATAGTACATCCTCTTTGTTACTATTTCTCACCTGCATAATCCTCAGTTTTGAACTCTGCATCTGAGCCCATTCAGTGTAAATCTGTGTCTCTGCAGAGTCACAAAGTTAGTAGTTTCCCAGATCACTTACATTGTGTACAGATGCTCCCTCTCTTTGTAGGTCCCTGATCTGCATCTGCACTGTAATACAAATGTACTTTGATACATGAATTTCTCTCTGCTTTTACTAGCAGATCAGTTAACGCGTGTTAGCTGTAAGTGGAACTGCGTTGCCTGTTTATTACAAGCTTTTTGTACCCCCTAGAAATATTTTTGCATGGGAAGGGTCTTCCTGAAAATTACTAGGTGAAACCATCGACCGGTTGCTCATATTCAAGCGGAGGTGACAAGCAGCATGTTCCACTTTGCTAGAGGTCTCTGTCAGATTTATGACTCATTTTCCAAGGGCTGGTCTCTTGGGTCACTTCACAGACAATAATGCAGAACAAATTGTACTTGTATCCTTTTCTCAAGTGAAAAGTTAAAACTTCAAGTAGTCCCAGAGTCTTTCACCTTTTTGTTGCAAGTTTTTAAAAGGACACCAGTAATCTCTGAGATGATGATAAACTAAAAGAGAATTATGTTGTGGCTTCTCCTCTGGCTTGCTTGTTCTGTACGCTTCAGTGCGATTTGGACACAGTCGTTTTCATTGATTAATGAGCTGAACGCATCCTTTCACATGCTGGGCGAGGAGTTTTGGGGTGCAAACACACCAGTTAATTAAGGAAACTGAAAAGCAAGACAAATACTCTAGGCACTAAAAAATGAAAATAGAAGGGATGTATGTAGTTGTTTGGGTTTTGTATCTTATTGGACAGCAGTGGTGGAGCTTGCCAGTGCATTCAATTAGTAGGAAGCAACTCATATGGAGTACACCATAGTTTGATGTAGAATCACTTTGTATTATGTAAAAGCTTGCTATTAGCTGACCTTCAACCTCTTCGGTGACTCAACAGTTATTTCCCTCCTGTACCCATGTCATGTGCAGTTTCCTTAAAGCTCGCCTATTTCTAAAACTAATTTTGATTCATCTGGGGATAAGATCCACTGTGAAGTAGTAATTTGAACAATTATTGTTGCTTTCAAGGGCTTAGAAACTGTTTGTCCTCAGTTGAATTCTTGTATTTTAGCATTGTGGAAAGTTGTGTAGTGTTGCCTGACACTTTGGAATATCACAGCTTGCACAGATTTATTTCAAGCACTAGTGTTTTTGAAACTTTTGGGGATAGACTGACATTTTGTGAAGTCTGTAACATAAATAACTTACAGCTTAGCATTTCCAGTTTGCATGCTATAAACTAGTTAACAGTGAGTGGTTATATTCCTTAGTCAACGTTACAGTGTGCTTCACTCAGGGTTTGCTGCAGGGAAGCTGAGAAAATGAAAAAAGCCAGTAGAACAGGGAGCTCTTGCAGTTTTGAAATGGAAGTGTAGCTGAGGTTCCTACCATCTCCTAGTTTCTGTAGAGAAGAGGTCTGTAGATGCTTCTAGTTTATCACTGTGTATGCAAGTAAAACTTAAAAATTTTAAAAATAGTAGTATCACAGGTTTGCTGTGAATTCTTTTGATTCCCTTGTTTAATGTTTCTAGTCTGCAGCTAGGTTTGGGGGGTGTGGGGTGTGTGCTTTGTTGAACACAACTTCAAAATTAGTCTTTTCTACTCCAGGCAGTTTAGAGAGCTGTTACTGCTAAACCTTCCTGCACGTTGTTTGCCTTGTTTTAAATTTACATTGCCAAATTTTGATGGTACAAGTGCTCCCTTAACAGAACTGTTAGTGACTGTTGAAAAGCACAATGCAGCACATGCAGTTGTGTTCACACAAAGCAAAGAATAAACCTCTGTCTGCGAGTGTTCATTGATTTCAATGGGCTTTTCAGTAGCTCTGCATATTACAATTCTTAGCACCTAGAATACATTCATATTCATTACGACAGTGCAGTTCAGCCCCTGCTTGTGGCTTGAATTTTATTTTTTTCCCCATCCTCTCTTCTACCAGAGCATGAAGGAGAAATATTTTTCTAGTGTTAGTAATGTGTTTTAGAAGATGTTGCGCCTCTTTTCTCAGAATGATTGAAAATGTATCAGTGGACTTCATCCATTTTGTAAGAAACGTGTTAAATACTAGAAATACCTAAAGTTTTTTTTGGAAACTTTCATGATGATCCTTGTGGCTATTGAGACTGTCAGCTGCTGGCCATGTATGGCCTGCAATCGTTTGTATGAACAATTAGTGGAAGAACTAATTGGTATGTAGTAGTGCCATCTTCTGAAAATATGAATACTTGTTGCTTTATTTGAATGTACGGAGGATGGGGGGATTGGTTCTTTGATGCTGGGTATCTGTTTAAAATGCTTTTTTGTTTGCTGGTAACTTGGCTTTATTATTTGTGCACTCAATTAAATCCAAATGGTTTTTGGTAGTCTGCCCATATTTTGCTCTAGGAAAATATGCTTACCTGTCTCTAATTTTGGAGTTTCTGATGTAATAGCTGTGCCTTTCACTTATGTATACAGACAGTGTACTTGAAAAATAATACTACAACAGTTTAACAAATAATCCCTGTTTCATTCAGTCACTGCAAAATTTATAATTGGGTATGATGTTCTTTGCCCTTATCTCTAACGTACGGTTAACATCCCTGCAAAATCAGGCTTCTCTTTCTTAGAGAGTGCATTTGATAGTGTGTATTAATTGGATCCTTATGCTTGTTTGAAAGACTTTATGTTTAATATATCTGATATCCCAGTAATGAGAAGTTCAGACAGGTATTTAGTTTGAGCATTTGATTAATGTATTTAATATGTTAATATGTGGCATATTACCTTTGTAGATGAACCGACTAGTCCTAGTATTGACCATGATATTGCACACATTCCTGCTTCTGCTGTTATTTCTGCATCTGCTTCTCAAGCACCAGCTATAGCAACTGTTCCTCCCAGTCCCACATCTCCAATCCCTTTAATTCGGCGACAGCTTTCACATGATCATGGTGAGCGGTGATTTCACTTTTTTCCTCGTGCAACTTTTTCCTTATACACTTTGGAGAGCAAGAATGAAAATTGGCAACTCCTGATTGCTTTAAATAAATGTCAAAAATGTGATTCAGGTGCCTACATATTCAAAAAATCTGTTTGTTTGTAGAATCCATCCGGCCTAGTGTGCTGGATAGCCAGCCTGCCACAAAAACTGAGAGATCAAAGTCATATGATGAAGGACTGGATGACTACAGAGAAGAGGGAAAATCGTGAGTTCATCAAAAATACCAGTTAATTTGGAGATCTGTTTTTTTCAAGTGTATAAAATCTCATTTTAACTTGTGTCTTTTTTTCTCAACAGATCCATTAAGCATGTATCTAGTTTAAAGGGGATTAAGGTAGGTAAATATGTATATAACAACTCCTAAGAATTGTGTGTCACAACTGTGACAAGCAGTATGAATTACACAACTCTGTTTAATATAAAGTGATGTGTTAAAGGCAGATGTGAAGTTTATTGGAATTTCTGATCATCAAACTGTTCATGCTGTATGCATCACAGAGGTAAACATGGTCTCTCTTTCTCCTAGGCTCACCACTTGGTCCTTGATTTTTCATTCCTCTCAGTCTCTGTAAACAAAGCGTATCTATGGCCTGCTTTTGTAAAATCTTGCTAATGAGTCTTAAGACTCCTGCAGTTTCTCAAAGTGTTCTTGGGATGTGTAAGGTCATTATTGTTGTATGGAAACTTCAGAAATCATATTTTCCCAGGAGGATATTCCAAGGGGCATTTTTCAAGTGAGAAACATCGCGAATGTAGAAATTGTAGATAAATGTGTTTAGAAATACACTGTAAGGTTCTTTCTGTGATGTATTCTTTAGGTCCCAGACAGCCAGAAATCTTCAGAAGACTCTGGTTCCCGAAAAGACTCTTCTTCAGAGGTCTTTGGTGATGCCTCTAAGGAAGGATGGCTCCATTTTCGTCAGCTTGTTACAGACAAAGGAAAGGTACCTGTCATGTTGGTGTTTTAACCTAGTGGAAACATTAAGCCGGTGAAAAACTACGAGACTTGAAACCTTCCTGTTTTGTGTGTGGTTTTTTTAGATAGGGTTTTTGGGATATGATGAACTGACAAAATTTTAGACCCATTAGAACATTGACTTTAGTGAATTAGCTTCTTTTCGAGAGTGATTTCTGAACTGTCTTAATTTTACATTTCAAAGCATCTGTAAAGTAAACTCATTTCTAATAACTAAATGCTAAGAATCAGTCCCTTGATAATTGTAGTTTGTGGTCTTTTTTTTTTTTTTTTTTTTTTTTCCCCTCTGCTGATAATGAAAAAGGCTGTAATTTTCAAGAATGTTGTGGAGTTGAGTTCAAATTAACCTTCTGCTCAAGCATACTTAAGGAAAATTGGGAGTCTGGAATTGTAGTGGGATATAAATGTGAGTCTGACTGGAATTAAGTTTAAAAGGCATTGTCAAGAGTCCACTAAATATTTTTTACTACATTTGTATTAATGCCTCTGGGGAATTCTGATCTCATTCTCTTTCTTGCTACTGTCATATGTGGACATAAACTTAATGGATGATCAGGGCGGGCAGACTATTGAACAATTCTTGTCTCTAATGGAGAGCAATTAGTGAATTCCACCTCTGTGTAGTCTTTTCCCGCAGGTCATTCTTAAGAATGGTACAGGTAGGTGGTTATTCTTTCTTCTTAAAAATTCTGGAGGTAGCTTCTGTAATCCAGAAACATTTATTGTAACAAATGAGCAAACTAACGTACTGGGTGGTGTTTTACAGAGAGTTGGTGGGAGCATTCGGCCATGGAAGCAATTGTATGTTGTTCTTCGAGGTCATTCACTTTATTTGTACAAGGATAAAAAAGAACAAGTGACCCTGTCTGAAGAAGAACAACCTATAAGCATCAATGCCTGTTTGATAGACATCTCATACTGTGAAACCAAGAGGAAAAACGTATTTAGGCTCACCACATCAGACTGCGAGTATCTGTTTCAAGCTGAGGACAGAGATAATATGTTAGCATGGATTAAAGCAATACAAGACAACAGCAACTTAAATGATGAGGTAATCGTATAATAGCTAATACAGAAGCCATAGTTCTTGTCTTTTAATTAAGAATTGTCTTTCATCTTAATACTTTAACAAAAGAAACTATTTGCAATTAAATAATAGAATAAAATGTGTGGAGGAACATAAAAGAAAATGAAGTGAAAGGCAAGGTAACTGAGTAAATAAATTCTTTAAAAGTGTGACATAATCAGAGAACAGACTTCTGTAATAAATGAATTGATGTTGTTGCTGATTTGACTACAGATAGGCTTAATATAAAACTCATATGTCAAAAATCCCTAATATTTTCAAAACCTAATTGCAGGATTAGAACCAGTGTGTTCTGTCTTCAGGCTTGCATTGCGAAGGGCTGTGTGCAGTGGTACGGTGTGGGGAGTTTCTCAGTAGTTAAAAAGTGGAACGTTGAAGGATGTCTGTTTCTCTTGTGAAATGTTGATGTTTCTATGAATTAAATGCAAACCTATACTAGTGCACATATCAGTGTCTGTCTCAACATTGTCCTCAGTGTGTTTTCATTTCAGTGTACTGAAATACTAATTGTCGTCTGTCGGCTGGAAGAGTTAACGGTATTCTGAAAGTAAAAAAATACTTACTCTGCTTTACAAGATTGTAAAGAAGATCTCAATTAATTTTGCAGGATACCGGTGTCACCAGTAGAGATCTAATTAGTCGGAGGATTAAAGAATACAGTACAATGATGAGGTAGGTGAATTATATGCTGCCTGTAGTTCTCATAGAGTTCTTATCTTCTTCTTACCAAAGTGATACATCTTCTTTCAGTTCTTCAAGCAGCAAAACAGAGCCATCGCCCAAAACGCCTCGCCAGAGTCTAAGTATCAGGCAGACTCTGCTTGGAACTAAAGCAGAACAGCGGACCCTGAGTCCCCATTCTCCTAAGGATGAGTCTGAAAGGAAGCTTCTCACTAAAGGTCTGTATGTTCTGTGTATGTCTTTAGTTCCTTATAGCCCCAGCGTGAGGCCCCTGAGGTGCCCTTCTCAGGTTTTTCAAAGGGACATACAAACATGTACACATACAAACCAAGTATTAACCAGGTTTTTTGAAGCTGCAGCTATAGTCACTCATTTCTTGTAACTACTTCGTTAGATACATTTCAGGTTTTCTCAGATCCCTGAAGCTTTTTATACCAGTCCTATCTTGAGAGAGTTTTAGTTTTTTGGGGGGTTTTCTTTTTCCTACAGCTCTCTGTAATGTTGCAGTAGTAAAATACAGGTGTTAAACTTCTTGTGACCAAATTTTGCCAGGCTTTGGAAATAATTTTGTGTGTAATTCATACTTTTGCCTCCAGCTGACTTGGAAGTGACAAGGTAAATTAATGTTTTAAATATGTTGTTAAGAAAACAAAGTTTCCACTGAAATGTTTTAGAAGTAGAGAAGAATGTACATTTTTGTGTTAGTCTTTATAGGAGTGAAGCTATATTGTTTTTTCCAGAACAAAATTAATGCTTACTGAGTTCTAAAAAGAAAAAAGTCAGAGCTGGAAGTGCAAACTTAAATCAGTTATCAACTCTATCAGTTAATGTCACAAACTACTGTTTGGGTGTTTGTTGTTTTTTTTTTTTTTATTGTGTAAATCTATTGTATTTCTGATCAGACTGCTCTTGTAAGGATGTTACACATAAATTCAGGCAGCTGTCTGAACAATCACTTTTGATCTACTGCTTTTTGAACCATTCGGTCTTGAATTTAAGCTGTGAGTGTTTCATGTTACTAACAAATGTCCCTCTGCTCCTGCTATGTTATGGGTTATGTAACTAAACTGCAAATGTTAATAAAATGTCAAATCTGCTGGAAGAATACTTCCAAAAATACTTGAATAAGGAGGAAGTACTATTGTGTTACGTGACTTATAGTACAGAATAAAGGGGAATTGTAATTCACTACATGATTTGTATAGGAGAGTTAAATGGAGCAACAGAACTTTTAATCTAATTTTTGGATAGATAATAGTTTTCAGTGTTTGAGTCCTACTGGGGATGATTTCAGAGTGACTAAAATCTGGTTATTTTTGAAAGAGTGAGTAGGTCTGCACAAGAGTGAGCAGGGCTCTATAGCTTCATAGGTATCTTACAGCACCGTGAGTCAGTAGGGATAATCTTGCTTTACTAAATGTAGATTTTTATTTTTTTTATGTAATTTATGTGCCTTTAGTCTTAGAATGATGTCATTCCACGGTATCATCCAGCTATTTGCTTTTCTAAATCTGGGATGTCAGTTTGTTCAAATGTATCTTTTGAATCCCAGAAGATTAAAAGAAGCGATGTTTAATACAGACCAGTGTTTAGTCAGTTGTTGCAGGAAGTCGGGCCAATAAGAGGTAAAAATGTAGCAGCTGTCACTTGATCTTTGCAGGTCTTTTATCTGTATTCACAGTAGGTTTTGTGACTTAAATGTTCTTATTTCTCTTCTTTGTTTCTGTGTTTGCCTTACACCACCACCAAAAAAAAAAAAAGACGAGACAAGCCCACCGAAAGACAAGGGAACATGGAGAAAAGGCATTCCAAGCATTATGAGGAAGACATTTGAAAAGAAGCCATCTGCTGTAGGAACATTTGGTGTTAGACTAGATGACTGCCCCCCAGCTCACACCAACAAAGTACGGAAGGACAATTTTTCTTTCCATTGGGATTTTAAAATATATTTTACATGTGTTACTTTAAAATGTGTGTATATAACTTCTCTTTTTTTCTTCAGTATATTCCCCTGATAGTTGATATATGCTGCAAACTGGTTGAAGAAAGGGGTCTTGAGTACACAGGTATTTATAGAGTTCCTGGAAATAATGCTGCCATCTCAAGTATGCAAGAAGAGCTCAACAAAGGAATGACTGACATTGATGTTCATGATGATGTAAGTCTTTGATCACACTAGTTCCATGTTGAACTCCCAAAAATTTCCAGTTGTGTTGTGATTATAGAAATATAAAGCATGTCTGTCCTTTTCTTCTAAATGCATAGAAATGGCGAGACTTGAATGTGATAAGCAGTTTGCTGAAATCCTTCTTCAGAAAGCTCCCAGAACCCCTTTTTACCAATGGTAAGTTGTTGATGTTTCTCTTAAAATTGTTGTTGTAAGTCATCTTAAAATTTTCAGATGATTTGAGAGAAAAATTTAGTGGAATCATCCTAACTCTATAATAAAGCTCTCTTTCTTCGTTAAAGAGCCAGGACTCATGGTGATCATAGAGTTTAGTAAACAGAATTACTCTGATGGTGAAGGAATTGGAAATTTCCAAAACCCTGCATAAAATTTGCAATTCTAGTGTTGCAAATATTCTGTGAAAGCTGTTTCACACACACCCCCCCATCTTATTACATTATATACAATATAATGGTCTAATTTATGTCTATACACCACCATATCCCCACCCCCACAAACACAGGTAATGTGTGTATATATACACAACTAAGCTTTGGAAGTCATAAATATATCTAAACTCATATGCAATCAATTTCTGCTTTTTTGAACAGATAAATATGCAGATTTTATAGATGCCAATAGAAAGGAAGATCCCGTTGAGCGTCTGAAAACACTGAAGAGACTGGTAAGCTGAAATCAGGTGTGTTGTAGGTGCACTACAAAATTAACATTAAATGTTTAATGTTCTGAACAGTGATTGTTTGTTTCAGATTCATGATTTACCTGAACATCATTATGAGACTCTCAAGTTTCTTTCTGCACATCTGAAGACAGTAGCAGAGAACTCAGAAAAGAATAAGGTATCAAACAAAAGCATAGTGAATTTTGGTTTGTTTCATTCATTAAGTAGAGTTTCTGTGCAGGATTATTTCTATTAAGGTGATCACTTAGTACTGTAGATAAAATATAAGACCTTTGCTATGTTGAGAAGATGTTTAGATTAGACTAAGGACTCCTGAAAAATATGCACCTATTTAGTGTGAAGTAAACTTATTCAAACTGGTATTAATTCTTGTGTGAATAACTGCCTACATCTTAAATCTATCTCAAGTCTGTACATTTTATATAATCCTGTCTCAACACCAGTAAGTCTGTGCCTGGGCAGGGCAGAGGTTGATGCCTGTGACCTGAATGAACCTGTTGCCACAGGCTGTCATGCAAGCTTTCTGAGAAACCTGACTTCCCAGACACTTGAGTAATTTTTAAGACTAGGACTCAGTGTATTTACTTGAATGTTTGATGATCCTATAGACACTGGTTTGACTGGTATTAAGAAAGAAAATTCACGATGTAAAAGGTGATGGTTATCACTACAGGATCTTAGGCCTCCAATGAGAATAGTATTTTGTCATTTCCATGGGGAAGAGTTAGTTTACATTCATTTTTCTGTGCATGCTGTAATCCTACAGTAAATGCAAGTAATAGTATCCCCCTTTTTCGCTCTCAGGGAGAGACAGCTGTATGCAAAGCTGTGCACAATATGGATGTGCTTATGGAAGCTTACCTCAGGGCAGGTAACGTGGTGGCTTGTTAATTGGCTACCAATGTGCAGGGTACAGGAAAAAACAAGTGATCAATGCTATATAGAGGAACCTATGGCCACTCCTAAACCATTTAAAAGATCAGAAAATGCCTCAGTTCAAATGAGTATGTCAGGTTCCAACATCAGTTCTGCATAGTTAAATACAGAAGAAAAATGTGTGTATATGAAAAAATATGTAACAAATTATAACCTTCAGTGGAATTGTAGCTGAAGTGATCAGGAAATGGTAGTAAATATCACTTTTAGGTGCAATGCCTAAAGCAAACCTTTAATTATTGTTTTATGGTTTTGGTGTGCTACGTAAATGTTGTTTAAATAATGTTACTATTATAGAATATATAAGGCTAGATGAGTGAGGTGATAAAACAATTTAATAACTTACAAAAGGCCACAATTCAAGTCTTAAGTGAGCACTAGAGGCTTGTGTCACGTTTGCAACTTCCTTCTGGTAAGCACAAGGACCTTGCCTCCTATGTATTATTGGTCTATTCTGTGTTGCAACAGTAAACTAAGAGAAGTAAGCAGAAATAAAAGGTAAGTATTCTGCTGCTCCTTTCTTGGAATTATTTGTCAGATTAAAAGTGGATGATTAATGTTGTGACGTGATCGCGTAACTCTTGAGTCTGTCGCATGAATAGATGTGTTGGGTCTGTGATGTTGGTTGCTATCACCTTCTCCAAAGTTAGATGCAAGTTGAATGAACTCTTTGTCAGGTAGACATAATACAGTATTTGCTAACCAGCTTAATTTTTTCATCTGTCACATAAACATTTTCAGGAAAAAAACAGGGAACTGCCAGTGCCATTTAAAAAACAAACGACCAAACCCAACAACAACAAAAACCAACCAAAATAACAACAAACCCTTAAAACATTAGTGTTTCTAAACAAAACAAATAGCCTTTAAGGGAGGGGGAAAAAAACCAATATCCCCCTGAAAGTGTAAAGAACATATCTGGGTTCTTGAGTTTTCTGTGCTTGCAGAGCTAATTATTTGCAATGGGTTAAGGAAGGTTGAATTCTGATATGTAGAAATGTTGTATGCATTTATTGCAGCCGTGTACACGAGAGTTTTAGTGTGGTGTAACATTCTGCTGAAGTCAGTTATGTTTTGGCTTTTAAAAAAAAAATGTCTTTGTCCTTATTTAAATGGTTGTCAGATTTATTAACGGTGTTATATTAAGGTTCTTAGCCCATATTACTGTATTTTCTCATTATTAATGTATGATGTGGAAATATTTAATTTCTTAGATGGAACCAAGAAACCTGGCAATAGTATTTGGTCCAACACTCGTGAGGACATCAGATGATAACATGACACACATGGTTACGCACATGCCAGATCAATATAAAATTGTAGAAACACTCATCCAAAAAGTAAGTGGATGCATTTCATTATTTAAAAAAAAAAAAATTGTACACATATCAACCAGCTTTTCTCTCATTGGGCCAGTTTGGGTCTGGTATTTATCCTTCAAACTCCAGGACTGCATTTTTAGCATGTTTGTTTGTTCCACATTTGGTTTTGTCTTTCCTGTGGGGTTTTCACCTTTTTTATTTTAAATTGTAGCATGACTGGTTTTTCACAGAAGATGACGCTGAAGAACCTCTTGTAAGTATTGTGTCATCAATATTTGTCTTCTAATTATCTTAGTTTAGAATCTGCTTCTGCTGCCTCTAGAATGTCTCTGTATTTCTTACTACATCACTGTATGGTTTGCTCTTCAGAAGCACCTTTTTAGCTCTCCAGTCCTTGCAGTAATGATTTTTTTATTATTTTTTTTTAAAAGCAAGCCATGCATTTGTTTTAAAAGCATAAAGCAAAATGGGGAAAATAAGAACACGCGAGAAAAGCGTGTCCACAGGTGAATAATACAGTTTTCTAAATGCTGTTGAATAGTAATGAGCTATTTGTGAAACGATGATGAAGAGATCTTTGTTTATTAACTATAGACAGCAGTTCAGGAGGAAAACACTGTAGAATCTCAGCCAGTGCCAAACATAGATCATTTACTCACCAACATTGGAAGAACGGGAGTATCTCCTGGAGACGTTTCAGGTAACTCTTGCCTGGACAGTGTTGGTCCATAGGCTAGAATAACCTACTCTGTTAACTCACTGTAACTCTCTCTTCCTATTTTCTTCTACTAATAAACTGTTTTTCTCTTTTCCAAAAGATCATTAACACTTCTTAAAGACTTGAATTGTTGGTAATCATGCATGATATAATTTGGAAAACTTTGTCTAACAGGAATATAATCATTAAAAGATAAGGCTTGCACATACTATTTATTTATTCACAGTAACCCATGCAATCATCATCGTGAGGTGAAACAGATATGCTGCTGTAAAGTGGTTTGTTGTGATGGCAGAAAGACTTGATCTTCAGTGGTGTTCTAATATTGCTCCTTCCCTGGGTTAGGAATACTAAAAATTGAGTTACATTTTCTTGTTGAGTGATGGACACTTTAATAAGTATGTTGCAGTATGTCTTTACTAAAGCTTATTTTCTTCTGTTTATAAATGCCCCCCCCTTTTGTGGGCAAGGACAAGCATTGCAGGCTCTTTTTTGGTGGCTCTTCCCCCCCCCCCCCCCCCCTTCACTATACTATTGCACTAACCCAGCATGTTGTACCCCACAACTGTTATCCCTTCGTCTCTAGCTTTTGTTTCAGTTTTCAAAGGGTTGTTCAACACTTACTGAAACAGTCACTTTATACTGATGTTGAAACAGGCGAAGTGGGAGGAGTCTATCACACGGTGATGTCATTAGTGGATTCTGTGATGTCACTGATGGACAGCTGGAACTGTAGGAAGAAGGAGGACTGTTGCCCACACTGTAGCTGCCTTGTCTGCAGAAACCCCCGTTTCTTGTAAATGGAAAAAAACCCACAACAGTTGATCTGTGCTGTAAATTTTCTTTTAAGAGTATTTTAAACAGATCAATGCTACTTTTTAAAAGTTTTTCTGCTGTTTTTTGTTATTTCTGAAGCAGACCCTGAGGAGAAATAGCATGGTATGGTCTACCAGTCTTTCTAGTCATAAAGCATTAGCCATGTGTCAAAAAGGGGTGTGGCAGGGGGCTCAGCTCTTTCTTCTGAGGGAGAAAGTCCCTAAAGCTGGAACGCATCCAGGTTCATATTTTTTAGTCACTGTGCTAGCCCCTTCCTACCCCCTTTATAATTGTACTATCTTGGGTTTTGCGAGACAGTAAAACTATGGTGTCCATTTTTCATTTCATAATAGCGCTTCTTCCAGAAAAGTACAAAACTGGTAGCTGCTGAAATCTAGCTAATTTAAAATGAAAATTTTACTTACACATAGTCAGAGGTGGAGAGAGATGTATAATTGGGGTTTTACACACAAAATATGACTTAATTCCTTTAAAAACTCACAAAAAGAGTATGACTACATGAACCGTGATTTGTACCTAGGGCAGCCAACAGCACTAAGACGTTCAATTTTGCTTTGTCTATCCTGAATCTCAGGAGAGTACGCAGTACGATCCTGAAAAGGTCTCTCAGCTGCGGTTTTGCAGGGGCTGTATATTTAAAACATCGAATAAACACGAGTATTTCTGTTTTTTATTTAGAAGAACAGGGCTCCTTTGCCATTCCTATCATTGAGCTGGTTCTGCCTACAATTCACAGCATCCTTTCATGGCGGTGGCTTTCTGTGGTGCAGCTTGCATCTTTGTGAGCTCTGAATATTCACTCTGTTCTGGTTTTTATTTGCTTCACATTTTGTTCTGTGCTTGTCTTTTTCCATAAGTCCAGCATTGTCTGTAGCAACAACAAAAAAATGGCACAGAACTGAGCAGATTTTTTTTTTCCAATTTTTCCACAGATTCAGCTACTAGTGACTCAGCAAAATCTAAGGTAAAATCCTTTCGTGAAATAATGTAATTACAAGCTTCTGAAATCTGTTAGATATTTGCTTGCTTTCTTAAACAGCTTCTATGCAGATGTACTATAGAGCTTCTGTAGAGTTTTCTGAGTAAATGGCAATACGGTTTTCTCATCAAATAATTTTAGAGTTACTCTGGCAAAGTATCACTTGTTTGCAGTTAGCTGCATCTGCCAAAGCTGTCAGCCACACACATAAACAGCTTTGTTCCACACTGGCAGTTATGAGTGTTTACCTCCTTTTTGCATCTCATTTAATAGAAGTAGATGTATCTAGTATATTCCCTGTCATTGTTGGTGTACTACTTACTCCACAACGGTGTTTGTGTTTCCCTATTACTCAAAGAAAAGTATATGTTAGAATTTAGCCTTTTCTTTCTCAGAAGGTAATCACTGCTCCTCTTACAGGCAGCCAAAGGTTGTGGCTAAAGGTCACTATGCCAAATCTCCCTGGGAAGTATCGCTGTGCCTGGGAGGGCAGCCTGGTACGTGGCGGGAATAAGACTGGAAAGTTGGCCATAGTTTGGCCCTCGGTTCAGCGACAGAGTTCTCATCTGACCTGCGGACAAATTCCTAAGTCATCTTAGGCTGTTGTTCAGTAGTTGCCAACACTGGATGTCTGTAGCAGCGCGAGATGTGGCAGCACACAGCTGACCTCGGTCAGCTGTGAGCGTGTGTTGCAGCTTTATGCTGGCCTGCCTTCTGGGTGTATCCCTGCTGTCCCCCTTCGAGCTGAGAACAGGACTCGGTGTTTCCTGTCTGTCCCATTGCTGAGATGCCAGCCCAGCTATATTGTGAAGATGCTAGATTGATTAATTTTGGGGGTTTTTTTTGAGCCAATGCCTTAGAAAAGCCCAACTTTCAGGACACCCTGATGTCACACTGCCTGTGCTGAGGCACTTTTATTTGCAGGTTGCTCTCAGTGACCACCACCTGCAAGCAGCACAGAGCAATGGCACCAGTCAGACCACAGCCACAGGCCTCGGAGCAGCAGTGTGGGTGTGTCTGCAGGCTGCCTGGGCTGGGAGCCCACTTACTGCTCAGCCAGCCCTGCTTCCAGCCAGGCGCATTCCAAGCAGAGGTCCAGCTGGCTGTGTTGCTTGATATCCTTGGTTAGAAGGACACACGCTTGTTCCTAGCTTGTGGAGAAAAAAAATTAAATGTGCAGAGCTCTCCTGTCCTTTATGGAGACAGCAGCCAACTCAAGAGTGGCATTTTTAGTAATGAGAAGAATTGCTGTGGTCCCTTTGTGGGCCCCAGCACCCAGTGGTCCATTGCCAGCCATTTTTGGGTTGGCACTTCTCTCCCTGCACAGTGATTTTGAGGTGGCATGTCTGCATTAAGAGCATGGGATAATCTCTGTCATGGGGCAGGAGGTTCTGGATAACCATGAGTCTTTTTGTACTGTTGGTTGAGTAGAAATTTCTTCCAATTCTTCTCTGTCCTCGTTCATGTAAATAAATTGGTCCACCTTCCCTGTGGCTGTCACAGTCAGTATAGCCAGTGTATTATTGTATGGCTGTTTGATCTTGGCTTGTGAGGTCATATAGTGGCAGTTTTCACCATTGCCAGTATCTCTTTTGTTTCCAAGGAGATAGTGAATGGGAATGAAATTTGCACCTAGAAAAAGTTGTTTGAGCAAAACCATTAAACACACTGCATCTGTGCAGTGCTTTGCTTTGCTTTGTATGGGCAGTGCATTTCTGCTGCAGTCACGTGGGGGCTGTGATTCTGTGCTTATGGAGCAGAGAAGTACCTTGCTGGACAACAGCTGAGTAGTTAGATGATGACTACTGTGCATTAGCTTTCCCTTTGTCTTCAAGTTTACTCTCTTAACTGGTATCTGGAGGGTCCTTTCAGTAAAGATGTTCTGGCTTTTTTGTTAAAACTGCTACCATGAGGAGAGCTCTTCCCCCTACTCTTCCTCTCTGTCCCTGCAGTGATGGGTCCTAACAAGCAATTGAGATTTCAAAGACACTTAGTATAGCCCATCACTACTGGTAGGAGTCTTTATTCCATCAGGTCAGAGAGAGGGTTTACATATCTAAATGTGGACTTGGATTCCTATCACTGACAGTTAAGCTGCTCTTGTTGAGCCCTAGGCAGATGTCAAATTTCAGTCCCACTATGTTAAAAGCCTCTGATGTGAGTAACTGCCCTTTTCAGTAGATAGCACTGCTGTATTCTTTTCTAAAGTGTCTGCAGTGTGCAAAACCATGCTGGTCAGCAGTCAGAGACAGGGTGGCACCTGCCCTGAACCTCCCACACCTTTTAAAGGTGGCAGTGGGGCATTAAGTAGAAAAGGTGTGACACAGCTTTGAAGCAGCCAGGTGGTAATGTCATTGTAGTGAAAATAGTTTTAAATTAATTTCATAAAACGGAATTATTGGGCTTGTCCCTTTATTGCTTCTGTGCAGTTTTAAAGGTAGCTTCCCCAAAAATCAGGAAGAAGTTTATTTCTGTTAATTCCCTATACTTGTGAGTAGACTAGAGTTTTCTATAGTTTTCATTTTACTTGAAATAATTAATTGATTCAATTTAAAAACTCAGCCTGAAAGGTGAAAGATCAGATGAAAAAATAGTTTGAGAAATTAACCTTTTTACATAAGTAAGACCTTGAAAGGAGGGATTGAAACCACAATCCTGGGACCTCATATGTGAAGCAGTTCCCGTTGCAAACCACTCTAGAAAAGGTCTTGCTGTAATGGAGCCTGCTTTATTAATCTGTCAAAAACTAAATAGCTGTATATGCAAATTAGTTTTTAAGTTGAAGAAATTCCGATAAAAAGTGGAATTCTCAGAATGAAAACTTAGTTTTTGAGCAATGTCATGTAGACTACAGAAAGAGCATGGCAGTATTTCCTGAATACAGACAGACTTTCTGCAGTGATGCTCAAGATGTGTTTTAAAAAAGTGTCAGGCTAATGAGTGTTTCTTTGGGATTTCTAATCATGCCCCCTCCCTTTTCTTAACAGGGTTCTTGGGGTTCTGGAAAAGATCAGTATAGCAAGGAACTGCTTGTGTCCTCCATTTTTGCAGCAGCTAGTCGCAAGCGGAAAAAAACAAAAGAGAAACCACAACCAAGCAGCTCAGAGGATGAGTTGGATAATGTGTTTTTGAAGAAGGAGCTTGCAGAACAATCTCGCGGTGACACAGCTAAAGAGGACATAGCTAAAGGGGAATATGAAAGAGAGAGAGATACAGGGAGAAAACAGAGGGTGTTTGTCCTGAAGGAAAAAGAGAACAGCAGTAAAAAAGATGTGAATGTTGTAAAGGATGAAAAGAAGTCATTAAAGAAAGAAAATATCCTGTCAGAGGGACCTTCATTGCCTTACCATGCAAAATGTACGAAATCACCGAATCTCAGCTATCTGCAAACCACGCAGAAGAATAACCCAAAAATGCCTATTTCACAGTCTTCTTCCCAGGTTGAGGAGACAGTGTCTGACTCTGGCACTATGCTAAGCACTTCCTCCCAGGCTTCCCAGCACAGATACTCATGCAAAAAAGTAACCAGCCCTGAAATTAAACACAATGAGTTTTTAGCAGCTGATGTCAGTTCCATCACCTCAGATTATTCAACTACTTCATCTACTATGTATCTGACTGGTTTAGATGCCAGTATGCTGAGCCCTGAGGTGCAGTCAGTGACAGAAAGCAAGGGAGAAGATGCTGATGATGAAAGAAGTGAATTGATCAGTGAAGGGCGTCCTGTGGAGACAGACAGTGAAAGTGACTTCCCTGTCTTTGCCACCAGTGCTGCTGCTGACAGGCTGTCCAAGGGGAAAGGTTCGGAAGTGGTAACGACCAGTCGGAGGAACTCTGAAGAAAGTGAAGTAAGTTGTACTGAGGGAAGTTCAACACCAAAGTTAGAGAGTCGCAGACTTTTTAGCTCTCACAAACTTATCGAATGCGATACGCTGTCTAGGAGAAAGTCTGCACGGCACAAAACGGACAGTGAGGGCTCAGGGGATGCAAAGAGCGAGAAGGACTTGCCTACTGTGAGCAGAATGTTTGACATCATGAAAAAAGGAAGATCGACAAGCAGTTTAGCTACATCAGCCAGAAGTGAGGCTGACAAACAAGAACCTACCTGGAGACTTAAAATTACAGATAGGTTAAAGCTGCGACTCAAATCATCTGCAGATGACATGTTTGGAGTTGGGAATCAAAAGGCGAACTCTGCAGAGACGGCAAAGAAAAAAAATATCAGGCGAAGGCACACGCTTGGAGGACAGAGGGATTTTGGTGAAATAAGTGTCCTGAATGCTTGGAAAGCTCAAGAGCCAAGTCAGAGTAGAGAGAGAGAATCTGAGCTTTCAGCTGTGAACCGGTTGAAGCCAAAATGTCCAGCGCAGGACCTTTCGATCTCAGACTGGCTCGCACGAGAACGTTTACGCACTAGCACAACTGACCTTAATACGGGTGAAACTGGAAAGCCCAGACTTGAGAACACTAGCTTAGCAGATGTATCAAAGATAGATCTGCCTTTATCTGCAGAGATGCAGGCAGATGAAGGCAGCTCTTCCAGCAGCTTGACTTCAATTAATAGAACACCACCTTCGGGACCATTTCAGCCACCAGACCAGGTAAATGGTGAAAATTACCAGAATATGAACAAAAACAACTTTAGCCCAGCAGTTGATGCCCATCCTCATAAGCTGTCTGGGACCCAAGTGGTTAGATCTCGATTCTACCAGTATCTTTGAAATGGGGAGATATGTCCACTACAGCAATTCATTAACTTACTGTTACACTTCCCAGTAACTGTGTGTATGTGTGTGTGTACATATATATATATTTTATTTTTTTTTTCCTGTACTGTTGTTGTAATGCAGCCTTCATTTGGGCTGGTTTCATCAATATGCTCTGTGGAACGTCTTCACAGTGCATTGCCACAGCCAGAAGAACACTAAAATTAAAGTATATATATATTTTAAGAAAAAGTATATTTGATGGCTGCATACAAATGTTGAACAAAGCATCTGATGCAACATGCTGTGTAGTGTATACATGGTTTTCTGACTTGAGAGTTGGCCTGGCATTAGTATGCAGAAAAATTGTTCTTTTGGTTTAGTCACTAACAAGTGCCTCATCATAAATTCATTGGGTTTGTTAGGGTGCCATATTGTTAAATTAGAAAATCTTACTGCAAGCAAACGAATGCATTTTACTGTTAACGAGTTTCATTACATTTTACAAATGTTAACACAGGTGGCTACAGAGCTTCCATTCCTTAGGCATTCCAGTAAATATTGGAGTTTTATATTTCCAATTTTAATACAGATTTTGAGTTTTATGTGACTTGAATTTTTAATCTTTCTGTAAAATAAGTAACTTAAATGTACATATTACATGTGTATCTTTTCTTCAGATACGAGATTTGATATAAATGTTGTAACATAGGCGTGTAGATAGTGGATACTGGATGGAACTGGTTTCTTTTATTGAGAATATAATTCTGCATGAAGACCTAATGAATCCAAACCTGTATCATGCCTGTGTGCATACCCACTTAAACACTGGAAATAAAATTGTTTTGGTGACCCTTTGCATTACGCGATTTCATTCTAATGAACAGTTGGCAAACGGCGCAACCAGGAGCTGCCCTCAGGCTCTCAACATCTGTAGGTGCTCGTGGACAAAGGGCTCTTCTCTTTGATCTCTCTTGTCTGTGGGATGAGACCGTGGAGGTTAGCGGAGGAGAGGGGGGTTCAGCTGGTGAAATAGTTTCATCTTGATATATAATCTGGTTCTAGGGTATGTAGCAAGCTGGTTTGTGTTTAATACGCTCGCTTTCTAGCAGTGATAAAAGCGTGTCTGTAGTTGCCCCAAAGTCATAAGGACTGAAGACCAGCATCTACCAGGCAAAAACTGTACTGGGGTCTTGGATTTCTTACAGTTTTAGCTATGAAGATGAGTTTCTACCCTAAAACCCCTTCTGTGGGTGAACACTCTACCAGGTTTTTTTTTATTTCTTCTATTTTCTTGTGTACCTACTTGAAAACCGAGCAGCTGTTTGTCACTTGGGGTATTCCCATGCCTTACACTGCCACTTGCTGGGCAGAAGACTAAACCTGTATTGATGATAAATAAGCCATGAACATCCTGAGCATAGAAAAATTTACTGTTACACATCCATCCTGCTCCTGAAAAGAAGGAATTACAGCAGGGAGCGTGTGTAAGCTGGTGCAGTTGTAAGCAGACCATGTCTATCTGAAGTGACTGTAACAGTCCCATCCTTTGATCTACTGTGGTTTTGATCCTTGTGAAAAATCATTATAAAAATTGACTCCGAAGAAGAGCATTGGCTATGGCAGCTGAGGTCTGTGAAAGTTCTAACTGCATAATGGTGTGCATCTAGTACCAGTTCACATAAAGACTAATCCTGTTCTTGTGGTCTCCCCGCAAACTAGAATGTCTTTTCTCCTGGTGCATTAGCTTCCTGCGTGCGGTGCGAGGAAGAGTGGCTATCTTTTGTGAAACAGAGTAATTGATCACAAGTTTTGTTTTGGTCCTAATAGTGAAGTGCATTTGAACAAGAGATTTCAAAACAGGGTGTTGATACCTCTTATTCATCAGCAAATGCCCATCATCATTTACTGGAGGTATATTTATCGCTAGCCTCAGAAGCTCGTTAGAGTGTGTACTGAGCATGCATAGTCAGTCGCAGGCATTTCCTAGGTGAAGCAGCATCCTTATGGAGGTATGTAAGGGGTCCTGTCAGTCATGGTCTTACTCTGATTTGACAGCCATTTTGATGGAGCAAGGTAATTTTCATTTTGTTAAGTTTATAGATAACTAATGATTTTTAACTCCCACGTCTAGATGTATCGCTGCCAACTCTTATGCTTGAGAACATAGAATTTCTATTGTATTGACTGCAGTGCATCATAAGATCTCTTAAAAATTAGGAACTTTAAAAAAGCAACCAAACAGAAATGTTATTGGCTGACAATGCCACAGGTAGAAATTAAAGGCCTTGGCACCCTCCACGGTACCATCTCATGCTGCATTGCCTGTGTGGAAGCTGCAGAGCAGCTGCAGAAGGAGCTTGGACAGAAATCAGGGTTATCTGTGGGGGCATAAGAAAAGAATTAAAAGGATTACAGCAGTTTGGACCACCACTGCTGAGCCCTTTCCATGTAAATCAGGTCTTGGGGGAAGATATCCTGGCAGGCAGAGTGGGAGGGAGGGTGGCACTGGGGGAGCCCTTCAACTTGAAGGGGAGGTGTAGGCAGTAACCTGTCAGGGACATCAGGGACAGGAGATCACTGAGCTCTACCTGAGGAAATTAGCATGTGGCAGCATATGTGGCTGGGAAAACACTGATGTGTTTTCTGCTCTTTGAAGACTGTCACAGTTTGGATCTATCTTTAAATTCCAGCCAGTGTGGTGGATGACAGAATTTAGGAGCCATTGCTATGCCCTGATCTTAAACAGCTGCTATTTCAGGCCCTTGCTGGTCATGCATGATTTTTTTGTCTTTTTCTTTGTATATTTTTGTTTTCTCTCCAGGGTGAGTGTCTGACACGGGAAGGAGAATAGGTGCATGCAGTGGCTGTCCTGCGGTGATTCTTTTAGTGCCAATGCTTCCTCTGGAAGCTGGATTCAGCAGGATGGCAGGTCCATGGGGTTGCAGAACATCTGAGGTGGGCAGGGTAGGATCACCTAGTCCTGCTCAGGCAGGTGCAGCCCAAGCAGGTTGCTCAGGGCTGGAGCTGGTTGGGTTTTGAGTATCTTCAAGGACAGAAGCTCCACAACCCCCCTGGGCAGTCCGTGCCAGTTTTTCATCACAGAGTAAAAAGAGATGCTTTTTTAATGTTTAAGCAGTTTCTTAACGCTTCCGTTTGTGCCTATTTTTTGGTTTTATGCTCAGAAGGATTCACACTGGCTTGGAAAATACTTTTTGTTGTGAGGGCTGCTTGCAGCTGTGTAGCAAGTACTTGCGGATAGGTCTAAGTAGAGATCTTACAGGGAAATAATGGAAGGATGAGCTCTGTTGGTAGCAATAGTGTTTGAATTTTAAAAAGGGTTCCAAGCAGCAGTTCCTGTTTCAGTGGTGATCAGTGTTTCAGTCTGAAATCCCTTTTCTGGGATCTGGTAGCTGGTATGGCTGCTTTTTAAGACTCTAAAGGGCTCGTTACAGCCCCCATTGCTATCACTCACAGGACTGATAATGTGGAATTAACACATGGGCACAGCCCAGATGGTTTCTTAACTTCCTTCGTGCTGCTGCCGAGCTGAAGGAAAGTCCTTTGCTGAGCTGCACATAAGGGTCTCTTCCTGTCTGCAGCACCTGAGGAGAACTTCTCTCCCTTTGTCCAGGCAGGACGAAAGAGTATGAAATGTGGCCACATCGGCTACAAAAAGCTGTGTTCTTGCTCTCAAAGCCAGGTCATTACACTGTCCTCATTTAGATGATAATCAAGCAATGAATTGTGCCAGCCTGTGGAAGGAAGGCTATAGGCTGATGGTGGGAAGGGGGAATGAGTTACAATGCTGTTGTTGAAGGCGTGCACGTACCTGTGGCATGAGACTGTAAAACTCTGCCTGTTACTAAACTCAATTTCAAAACATTGAGGAAGAGCTGCCTCTTCGTGGGGATGAGATGGTCTCTCTAGCTTGGAGGAGACTGAGGGGTGTCCTCATTGCTGTTTATAAATATGGAAAGGGTGAGTGTCAGGAGGATGGAGCCAGGCTCTTCTCAGTGACGTCCAATGATAGAACAAGGGGCAGTGGGTGCAAACTGGAGTATAGGTGATTCCAAAGAAATGCAAGGAAAAACTTTTTCATGGTGAGAGTGACAGAGCAGTGGAACAGGCTGCCCAGAGGTGTTATGGAGTCTCTTTCTCTGGAGACATTTGAAACCTGCCTGGACATGTTCCTGTGTGACCTGCTCTAGGTGGCCCTGCTCTGGCAGGGGGTTGGACTGTACAATCTTTTGAGGTCCCTTCCAACCCCTAACATTGTGATTTTTGACAGTGTACGTTTCTAGGCAGAAACGTTGTGCACATCCCTCCTCTTCCTCTTCCCGGCTCTATGCATCCTCTTCTGCTCAGCCTTCTTACTCCTGTGGCAGGCCTAGTGCAGGGGCTGGGTGCTGTCTTGCTTTTGCTGCAATCCCCACCGGTAGCCAGCAGGCATACAAGGATGGCACTTACTCTGCTGGCAGGTCCTGGACTAGCTTAGACCACAACAAGCAGCAGGAAGGTCCTGCTCACCTTCCACCTCCTTCTACCTTGAAAGAGAGCAGTGAGCTGCTTCACTCTACAGATTACTTTTTTTGGAACAGTGAGGTGACATCTCATCTGAATCTGTGGGATCGCTGCAAACTGAAGAAACTCAACTGGCTGCTCACAGAATTGGCTCATGCTGCGAGTGGAACTGCAGGTAGGTCTGCTACCCTGGGAACACGGTGCCCTGCTGGGTTCTTTTTTGCTGAAGAGTCTCTGCGATCTTTAAACTGACCAAGAGCTGTTGAGAACTTTTATCTGCTTTTATTGCCTGTGCTGGAGTGACCTGGCAACAGCAAGGAGGCCGGGCTGGTTTTTCACATCCCCTTTGAAGGCAGGCAGGCTGCAGGGAGGCTGAGGGCTGCTCTGTTAATGCTGAGTCCCCAGTTGCAGGGGCAGTTTCCCCATGGCTCTTGTCCCTAGCTCAGGCTGCAGTCACCTTCCGCAAAACCACCTTTTCTAACTGGTTTGCAAAGAGAAATGTAGCTTTTTAATTACTAGTCAGTGCTACTTCCTTCTGGGCTTAAGGGATTTATTTTGAGACTTGCTGATTTTTCTAAATGGTCTGCCCAGTGTTCAAAAGCATTTCTGGTGCTGAGCTACAGCCCTTTCTGGCCTGTGTTTGTGAATGCACAAAAACTTTGTAGCTGTACAAGCAGAACAAGGAGGGAATAAACAGCACGTGACTCCCAAAGGTCCCAGGAGCAGTGCCTGTTTGGGTTATGTGCTGTTTGAGCCTGTGCTTGGTTTCCTGGCCATGCTGCACCCCAGTGCTGAGGCTGTGACACAGAGGTGCACAAAACATGGCAGGCCCTGGAAGATGTGCATGCTGCAGTGTAGCTGAGGCAGGCCACACGTGGGTGTCGCGTTCACACCTCGATGGCAAATTCCACATTCACCACTGCAAGTAAAAACTCCCTGTCGAGTACGGCACTGCCTTACTGCTCACTGCACACCCAGGGACTGGGCAGGGACCCTTGGTTATTTATGCAGCTATCATCGGTGTCTAAATTCAGTCTGATACAGAGAACGTGCTGCTGTAAGCCCCTTCCCGAAGAGGCTGTGACAAGCAGCAGTGGAGCAGTGCCAGACCTCACGGGCATGTCCTGCGGGGCAGAGGAGGGCCAGGGCTGTGGCCGAGGTCAGCCTTCAGGGACCCTGCCAGGATGGCTCATGAAGGACAGCTCTCATGGGGTTACAAGGGCTCAGATAGTAGCAAGTGCCTGTTTTGCAGTAACTGTTGGATCCCCGGGGGATGTCGGACTAACAATTTAAGAACAAAACCCAGAATGTCCATCATTTAGCTTGATCTTACATTTTTGCTGTGTACTGTAAAGGAAGCAGGGTACCCAGCCTTCTGGTGCTCTTTGTATTTGCTGCTTGTTGGGGGGGGGTATGTGCAATAGCCCTGATCTAACAAGATAACTGCATTGGATCCAGGTTGTTCCCTTCAGAGCAACGTACTCAACACCTGAGAAAGTAGAAAACACGCTTGGAAAGTGCCTGGTCCAGGATGTGTGGTGTGACAGAAGTTTTTGAGAGGTACTTCCCACCTAAATCAGCAGCTCCCAGACCAGCCTTTGAAGCCACCACTTTTCCGTGCCAACTGGAAGGGCACTGGCTTCACTCTGGTGGTCCAGGCTGAGTGCACTGCACCCTATGCTTTGCTTTGGTGCCGCAGCCACCCAGCTCGTCCCAGGCTGGGCTCGCAGCCTGACACTGAAGCTTCTGCACGTGCCCGGGGCCTTGGGTGCCATGCCAGTGGAGGGGATGGCGCTCAGCGTGCCCTTGCTGGAACTAGGCTGTGGGTTGTGCTCAGGAGGAATGAGTTACCGTCCACATTCTTTAATTACTCTGGCTGCAAGGGATGTGCCACCACAGGACTCAGCCTTGAAAGGACACTTCCAATAAGCCTCCTGTTTCACAAGGAGAACAGAGAGATACTTGAAGGTAGAAGAGGTGGCACTTCATCCAATTAGTCAAAGGTTTGGGTACTTTTTTTTTTTCTTGCTAACGTTCTAACCTGGAGTTGCAATAATTTACTTTTGTCCAAGTAGATTTGAAAACCCCCGTATTAAAATTATTTATGTATGGTTTTAATCTGGGGAAAACAGATTAAGTTTTTCTCCTGATGGTTTAATACTGTCAGGCAAACATCTTACTGAGACCATTATAAAAGTTATTAGTGACAAAATGCAAATATATAAGCATGCAGCCCTTTATTTTTGTAAAGATCTTTGCTTATCGTAGTTCTGTATATTACATCATGGTGTTATACAAATAAATTTATTTACAAAACCATGAGCTATGCAAGCTTCTTGCTTTTTTTCCCATTTCACTGTTATCCATCTTCTTCAACCCTTCCCCATATATATTTTCAAGCATGCATAAAAATTAACTTTGGTGTGGTAAAACTACTCTATGTGCCCAGCCACATACAGTATTTATTTATTTATATATATTTATAGATATGTACAAAAGTTTGCCAGTATACAGAACAGTACAGAAGTGTACATTTTAAAATCCACAATGCAATACATTAATGGGTTACCAGGTCTCAGTAAAATAAAACTGAAGGAAAAAAGGGTGGATTCAGCTACGAAAAAATTAATCGGCGGCTACCTCTATGCGTAAAACAATTTATTTTTCTTTTCTTGGCTGGCAAATTCTTAAATATAATCTGAATGGCAGTGCAATAGGTTGAGTTGCCTCATACACACTAAGACCAGTCTTGTTCTGTTTCTTGTGCAGAGGTTTACTGTCCAGCATACTACTTTCAAATGTACATTACAATAGTATAAAATGTTTTGGCAAAAAGATCTTGAAAGGAACCATGACATTTGTTGACAAAAATAGAAATCTGTAACAAAGCTAAATAACACCAAAATAAAAGAAAAATATTTTAGTTTCAGTTTTACAGTTGTGTATAATCACACTTCAGTATATCTCTGTTCACTTCTAGTCCCCATAATGAAAAATAGCTTTATACAAAACAACTTACTAAATTTTTAACCCTACATTTCCCCGTGCTCAGGACACCGCTGTGCACACGCAGTCAAGTTCACTCACACACCTTCACGCTTTTTTGTAAGAGGTGCAGCCTCGAGGAAGAAAACGCTCTCAGCATTACAACAGCAATGGAGTTTTACAAAAAAGCTTCACTCTAATCTAGTGTAATAATTCAGTATTTAGCACGTGATTAGTATTAAGCTTCCATCAATACAGCAAAATGATTACATTCCCTGGTTAAAATATTGCCTACGGATTCTGTGAATGTGAACAAAAAGCCTCGGTGACCTTACACGCGTGCTGCGCGTAGCCTTTAGGATGGCTCCTTGGCCGTGGAGGGGGTGGTCTTGCCAGCATTTCCATTCTGTGCCTTGTAGCTGGTGAAGCTAGGTGTGTGGATTGTCCTGATGCTCTTCACACCTTGGTTCAGGGAGGTGGGAGAGGTAGAGGAGGGGGGGGAGGTAGAGGAGGAAGGAGGGGGTGACCGGCCGTTTTGAGTCTGGAGTGAGAACGAGAGATGGTGACCTTTCCCTGGGTAAGTGGGGCTCTGAAATTTGGAGGAGCCGTTAGAGACAGAGGGGATGAGGGAGGTAGAGTAAGTTATGCGACCTGTCTGAGGACTGAGAAGGTTAGAGGAAGGAATGGAGGATTTAGTAGGTGGATTAAGAGGGTTAGAGCTGTCACCGCTAGAAGCAGGTGCTGAGCTGCTTTTCCCAGAAGTGGGAGAAAAGGCTGGGATCTTAGAAGCAGGTAGGGTAGGGGAAGTAGCCTTATAGTCCCCACCAGCTTTCTTAGCACTTCCATTAGCCTGCAAATAAAGACGGCAGGAGACAGTTCGTCAGAAAGCCAGTAACGTGATAAACCAACAGGACCTGGGAAAATAGCCCTACAGAGAATAAGAATTAACAGTTCGAGGCCTGAGCTAAATCTTGCAGCCATGGACTGGACCTGGTAGAAAACCCAAAGTGCCCAATGAGGAGTGCATAGAAAGAGAGAGAGAGACGACAAAGCTTTTGTGAGAAGGTGCAATCTACAGGTTATAGACCAGTGACTACATGGGCCATGCTTCTGCGTTACTGACGCGCGAACAGACGCGTCTGGCGGAGAGTTAATGTGCGTCTACTGCCACATCTATTACACTGCCAGGTTAGTGTCCAAGGCTTCCTGTAAAGAATCTCTGAACAGAAGCGTTCCCAGCTCTCCTAAGGAACCACCACATTTACCAAAGGGAAAGTAAACAGTTGACATCTAAAAATTACAGCTGAATTACACAGTTGGGAGAAAAAAAAAAAAAAAAAGGAAGAAAAAAACCAAACCAACAAAAACAAAACACAACAGAAACGAACACACACAAAAAGAAGTTAAAAAAAGCAGCAAGTGTTTTATTGCAGACATGCATGCACAAGCATGGTGAAAAGGTCAGTAGCTACTGTCATGCCCCCAGGATCCAGGACGTCCAGTTAGACCTCACTCGAAAGTCGGGCATCCGTTATTTGGTATAAAATCTCAGTCAGTTACTGGAGGTTTTTAAATAAACAACATGAAATGTCCATCCAAACACTGGGTTTAGGGTAAAACTACCTGTCTGTATTGGCGGGGATCCTGCAGCTTGTGCTGTTTGCCTGCTTTCTCCATGCTTCCTTGTCTACTTTTTGAAGCCAGGGGGACAGGCATCCGGCTTGTCTGGGAGGCAGCGCTGGAGCCCTGTGGAAAGGAGTGGAGGGGCAGGGAGGGGAGACAAGGAGAAAGCACGATCAGTACTGGTCTGCTTTGAAGAGGAGACTGCACACCATGCGCCAAAAAAAAATAAAAAAAGCCACAGTACTACATGCAGGGAAAGTTCAGGAGCTTCACACCGCAGGTGTTAATTTCCAGAATCAAATGGAGAAAACTGCTCAGCTACTGATCAGCCTGGATTTCATGTCAGTGACGTCATTTCACACAGCAGATTATTTGACCCAGCTCCCCTGCATTTGCCCATCACCAATCAGCAGCAAAGATTAAAAAAATAAAACCAAACCCCAATGGCCTATTAGCTGTTAGACACCTTGTGGGGAGCCCAAACAAGCCACCTGAAAGGAAGCAAACAAATCACAAGACCCTCTTGTTTAATGGTGATTATTGCAGATTTTTAGAAAGCAGCTGGAGGTTCGATTTCTCGGACTAAGGTACCTTACGTGCAGTGGCTGGGACTGACGGAGGGGGCTCTACGCCAGCAAGGCTCTCATCCAGCACTACAAGCTCTCGGGATGGGGTCTCTGGTACTATCTGGGCAGAGGAGGGGACAGTGCTGCCCTCAGAGCTGTAAGTGTTTTCAGGGATAGATTTTGGACTCATTTCACTGATGGTGTTTTCCAGCTGCTTTATAGTCTGCTCAAGGCTGTCTAGCGTTCGGTATGTACTCTGTCGAATTTCATCAGTCCTAGACAGGGACACTGCAGCTCCGGAGGGTCCCTCTTGCTTCCCAGGAGGACTTTTGTCACTGTCCTCGGGCTGAGACCTGGTGATTTCAAATCTCTTCGCCTCCTTGTGCTGCTTCAGAGTCCCATCTTCCTCCTCCTCTTCATAGACCACAACCTGCAAGGTCTTCTTCCCAGTCTTGGTTCCTGTCCGTATCGCCTGCGTCAGAGCAGCCAGCTGCTTTTTAGGGAATTTGAACTTAAATTTTTTCTTACAATCCTGCCTGCTTCCAAAATGATCGGCAGAGTCTAAGTTTGCTTCCGTGTTTAGCCCATAGATCTGACGGTATTTGTTAACGTTTGTCTTTGTGTTCTCCTCCTCAGCAGGAGGTCTCGTTTCTGCAGAGTCAGAGGAAGTCTGACGGTTGCATACGTACTGCTTGCTGAGATCGTGAGCTGCTGAATACCCTGAGCTTGCTCTTCTGTCAGCCACTACCAGTGGCTCGTCCCGATGGCTCTCAGAGATTTCGTGTGCTTCATTTGCTTCTTCCTCCTCTTCCTCTTCTATCTTTTCATCTGTCATCATTTTCTCCAACTCCTCATCACATTCCTCAAAAATTGTAGAAAGCCGCTTATATGCTGACCTAATATCCATCGGTTCATCAAAAATGATGATGACAGGTTTTTTGTCCAGACACACCACGGGCTCTTCGCTCTCTGTGTTTTCTGGGATGCCCTTCTCTGGCACCATGTCCTTCCTCACATCAATGTTCACTGTTTGCACATCTCCACCTTTCCGACTGACTATATCATGAACTTCCCCGCTCGAGAGGACCTGGACGGCTGTTTTAGTGATCATGAAGGCGATGTTTTCTGTGGGTGGGTTGTCTTCGCTTGGAGAGCCAGACAGAGAGTCCGTCTCTTCAATGCTGTTCACACTGTTGTTACTTCTGGACACTCTGGGTCTTAGCACAACCTGATTGTAGTTGCCTGCAGAAGGTTCTTGCTCTGGGGAGGAAGGTTGAGGCCCTGCAGCCTCCTGTGTGTGCCTCATGAGAGGGGCAATGCTGCTGATGGGGATATGCTTGCCTGTGCTCTGCACGGCTTCACCCTGAGGCAGTCCCTGGTGAACATCTCGTGAGAGTCTGTAGTCTGGCTTTTGTTTACCAGTTTCAACAGCTGGAAAATGGGATCCTAAAATTTCTTGAGCCCCTCTTCGTTTGTCATCCTCTGGCAAACTGACACCAGACAGGTTTGTGCTCATATTCTGGAGGTTTTTCTTAGCATAGTCTCTATTGTCTACAAGCAAACCCTTGCTAAATGTAGGACTGTCATTCACTGAAAAGCCAATTTTACTGTCAGCTGTGCTGGAGGAATCAGAACCCAATTCTTCTTCATTTTTCCCTTCCCTCTTCTCTTTAGGATGGTCACTATCTGTGGGAGATCCTGTTGTAGCCCCACACACCTAAGGGGGAAAGTTGGATTACTTAGTTATTCAGGGCTGTTACCTTTACAGGATTTGTTTTTTTCCCCAAAATTAATTATCATATTCTCAGGGGATGCGCAGACCTCATGAACTCACCACTCTGTTTACTACTTCAGAGGCATGTTTGAAGTTGTCATCTGATTCCTGTCTCTCTTCAGGGCAAAATTCCAAGTTCTGGCAGAACAATGCATGATGTTACTGCTCTGTGCTATGCGTGTGGCCAGCATGGGTTGTTCCCTAGGACTCCTGTTTTAGCAAGACCTCCAGAATCTGCAAAAGCACACTTACTTCCTTATTTCCAACACAGTGCTACCTTGACCTTTCACTTTTCAGCAAAAAAAAAAAAAATAAATCCCTAGTTGTGTAGGATTGAAGTTTCAAAGATTCACGGTGTCTGATTAAGTTCTGCTGGGACACATCAAAGGAAGCCTGATGTGGAAGTGCTAACAGCAGGGTGCTCCAGCTCACCAGTGAGCCAAGCACAAGTCCAGCTAGCCTTGAAAGGGAGTTTTGTACCAGTAAAAGATGATTTTCAAATGACACCATTTTGCTGCTTCTAACGTTGCTCACACCTGAGCAGTGCTGCTCCATCTGGGTTAACAGGATTTACAGTCTGGGCATTTCTAGATTCTTGCTGCAGCTTAAAAGTACACCTTCAAAATTACAAGTGGCACCTTGCAGTGGCCGTGGAAGTGCAGAATGAAACATTGGGCTACGTTCATTTGCAGAAGCAACACCAAACGTCACACAAGGAGGTCATCCACTAGCTCAAAACTTGTATATTCCCAACAATGCAAATTTAAGGGGACCTTTTTCTGTATTTTCAAATGAGGTCCCCTGGAGATGCTGTTTCATAATACCAGGCTTTTCTCTGGGGCTTGGTTTGTCAAGTGCCAGTGACAGCTTAGGATAAACACCCATCATGAGTGGGAGGGAATGACCTGAGGAGACATCATGTCTACGAATGAGCAAGAGAGACATTTACAGTCAAAAGATGGCTTGCCAAGAAGGAAATGAATCTGGCTTTGAGTGCCTGAAGGCCAGAAGCCAGAAGCATTACTGCTGACATTGCTTAAGACTAGAAGTTGATTCCTAAGATACCGGAAGAACAGATTATACTTCTACAAGCATCGTGATGTGCAGAAGATCAGCCGGGAGAGTTTCCCTCCCAGCTGAGATGAATGAGTGACGGTACAGAAATCCACAGGTTGGCCACTGCATGCACTCCCCATGCATACAGAGGTGCGTAAGGTACAGTTTCTACATCTTGTGTGTGTATTTTTTTATATACTGTTTGAGGACTTTACACAGAACAACTTTACACACTCAAAAGGCAGGAGCAAGAATGTCAGTGCTAGACTAGACAGGAGGCAGTGCAGCTGCTCCATGGATACCCTGACATCCCTCATATGTCTGAAGAAAAGGTACCTGTCATGCAAACCAGCCACAGCTAGCTATGCATCAGCAGGCAGGCTGACACTGCACTTCCTGTGAGAGCTGGTATCAGAACAAAACACTCTGGTGTTCACCTGGGGATCACCCTTGTGATCACCTCAGGCCCAGACTTGCTAAGTGGTAAGCGCCTCCCAGTTCCATTACAGGTCAGAGCTCCCAGAACCAGGCCAGGCCATTTAGTGGCACTCGATGCCCATGGCGATGCTGACTCAGTGACCGAGTGCCCATTTCTCTCTATCCTTTTTAGCAAGTTCCGCTTCTTCATCTAAGCATCCGTACAACATCTCATATTGTACAATAGATCTCATTTTAGGAACTGCTGCCCTTCTACTAAAAAATAAAACCACAACAAAATTAATTTCCTCTAAGAGTTTATCATGACCATAAGGCTCCATATTTAAAGCCAATAAGCAGTCGGTCCTGTCAGGTGATATAACCAGACCTCATTAACCTTAATTTCCTGGACTCTGTTTTATTCCAATAAATAGCAGTTTATGGCAGTTACTTGGCAGCACCTCTCAAAGAAACATTTGTGCTACAGGCTGTGCAGTGTCCTGAGTGGTGACCCAGGTCTTCATGTAACAATACGATCTTCCCATTCTGACACCAGTAGTAGTGAGGTACTAACAGAGATACGTTCACACTTTTTTTTTCACCATAACACTGTCAGACACTCCACAACAAAGTAATTTTTCCCTTTTACTCATATCCATGCCAGATCTTTGCATCTTTAGACTAGAAATGTTTTGGCAGCTCCAAGGCAAGTCCTTGTGTGCAATGCCCTGACCTGACAGCAGTCCTTGGGGGGGGTGGGGGGTGGGTTATGGATTTTTCATGCTAGTAATACATGAGACACCACCACCTAGATGTCACCTTGTGCTTCACAGCTGCAGGGGTTACGGCAGCTGGGTTCTCCTCTGCCTTGGGGACCTGGAAAAGTAATTTTCTCTCTTTGCCTCAGTTTCTGTTAAATGAAGTTGAGGTGCAGTGTCTCCTATAAACCATTGGGGAGATATTCATGCTGCTACATCAGAGGAAGTATTACTGTTATTTCTGATTTGCATACACACACAAAAGGCATAACAAAGTTGAAATGCTGTGTTTTCTTCCCACCACACCCCCCCCGTTAATTGCAAACTGGCAGCTGGCTGACAACGTGTGATGCCTGCAGGACCCCCTAAACCCAGCAAATGATTCTAGTTGTTAAACTTTAAAAAGAGGTCTGCAAAGGCAGAAATATTTGCCCTTTCTCCTTTTCTTCATCCTGCACATTGGCAGACCAGTAAGACCAGTCAACTCAACTGGCAACTCCAGTCCAAACACAGCTGTGAAATTCACTGGACCATAGCCCCAGACACATGGCACCTCTTCTAAGTCCCATGACTAAAGAGTGAATCTTGGGCATTAACTGTCAAGATTGTGAATTTGGTCCATCCGCTTTGAGTCTGTCTTCCAATAAACTGAATGGGATTTCTGAATCTAATAAGTAGTTCTGGGATCAAAAAATGAAACAAAAATAAAGCAGTAAATTCTCTAAAGTGGCTCTTGAGTCTTAAAGGAGCCACTAATTCTTAAAGTAGCCACTAATTCTCAAGACAAGAACGTGGCTTGGGAGAGATCCTTCACCATGCATTGCCAGAACAGCACTGGAAGGATGTTCTAAGGACTATGAGCATCTCTTTGGCAGAAAATGATGGATCCTCTTTTAATTTTGATTTCACAGGATCATAAAACTTCATGCAACTGTTGTACAGTTGCTGATGAGACACATAATAGAGAATGACCTAACATTCCATATGAGCATTTCTGAGCCATATGGAGAGAAAAGGAAGAAAACCACTGGATAGTGGTGGGGAGGGGGGGTTAGAGAGAATAGGACATGAGATATAAGATTAGTTTTTAAGGAAAGAAGGTTATGCCAAGAGCGGGTGGCATGTTTACAAATGCCACTTGTTACCTTCTTTTCCTTGTGATGCATTAAAGTCCCAGGTCTTATGTCTTTGACATGTGTATCATTTCTGGACTGTTCAGCATGATTGTTTGAGTTTACATCCATAAAAGAGCACTTCTGGAATGCCTAGGAAATAAATACTGTAGGTTATCAGGAGACCAAGAGCTTTTACACAGAAATGTCTGGAGGTGACCAATTAGAAAGAGAGCATTTGTCTTTTAACACTCACAGCTCAACAATATTATTTAGAAGCTCATGAGATAATAGAGATTTTTATACTATCAGAGTAAGAGAAATAAGGCAGCCTCTGCTGTCTGCCAAGACTGCACTCTAGCTCATCACACTGACCTAAACATTCCCTGCAGGGAGATGGGATTGATTTCTAGTTCTACAGATGGGGAGATGAAGTCACACAGAGGTGCTGCAAAGCTGTCCAGACTTGAGAAGGAAGCCCAAGACAAACCTTTGACTTGCAAAAGCACCTACTTCCTGCTCGCTGATAAACATGCAAGAGCTACATGACTCCACTTCTCCCCTACAAACTGATGGTAAAATCTTTAGCCTTGGAGACATCTGTCTTTGCCACAGTCTTCATTAATGCTCCAGGTGGTGACAGTCCCAACATATGGGCTTGTGGACCACTGGCCTCCTACCACATGTACCCCAGGACTTGGCCTGTACTTCTCAGCCCCTTATTTTGCTATCCTCTGTCCATTTCCTTTGGTTTCTCTATCCAGCTGGCTCCCAGATCTGGAAAGGCAGAGCCATCACTGCCAGCAGTATGCAGTGCTAGCTGCAAGTGTGCATCACCAGGATTTCTGCAGGCCTCTACTGGTATGGTCTGCCTTCCGTGAGACGTACAGGCAGGACATCTCTGCCAGTGAGAGGAATGACAGAGGAGTGCTTACAGGAGTCAGACACACTGTGACATGCAAAAGGATTATATTCTTACACCACATATACAGGAAATTATTTAATTCTTGGCAACGCTCATTAAATTAATAGCTCTGATTACAGTTTAGAATCAGGCCTGTTCTTTAAATATTGTATTCCTCACATGTATTGCATGTTTATGCAAAAATCAGAAAACTAACAATAATGAAAAAGTCCAGTGCAAAAATCAAGTCATAGAGTTTCTGCTGTTTTTCTATTACATCCTATTTGTAAGTGTTTATAGCCCAGAGTACCTAAGACAACACGGAACTATTAAAAAAGTAGTCTTGCTTCTCATAATACAGGATATAGACTTTCCCTAGCTTAGCCCTCTGAGAGCCCAGTGATGTAGTTTTGAGCTAGGCATACCATCTACAAAGGCATTCTCAAAGTCCTTCATACTTTAAGTGACAAAGAATCCACTATTTTCCTTGGCAATTTGGGTATTTATTCTTCTTTCTCCAAAATACCTGTAACAGTGTCCACATACAGTTAGTGCTACAGCAATTGATTATTATTATTATGCCTTTTTCTGCTAGACTGAAAGGCTACTTCCCATGAGAAGGACCTCCACATTTTGCTCAAGTCTCTTCTGAACTCACTGATCCTGTCCACGGAGATAAACAGACTCCCTGATCTACACCCACGGCAGACACTGATTTTATGTCAACACCAACTTAAGAGTCAACTCGTTACTGCAACTCCTGTTTCTTTCCAAGACATGCAGTTGTGGTCTGGCCTATATTTTGTCATTTTTCATGTGGACTTTACATTTCAATAAAGGTATTATGACCATTAAGTGATTGCTATCACCTCCCTGCTCTCCTACTCCACTGGTTTGAATTAAGCTGATTTAAACAGTAAGGGTTTTAAATGTATTTCTAGGCTGTTGATGAAAATACATAGTGACCCTGGGCCTGTAGCAGATCCCTATGGGGCCTGATTATAAACAGCTGCATCGAGGGCAGCACTTTCAGAGCCAGACAATTCTCAATTGTTCTGGTTTTCTTTTTTTTTTGTATACTCCATGGTGTTAAGATTTTTATCAGAATGTTGTATGATGTTTGATCAAATGACTTACAAAAATGTTTACAGGTATACAATTAGGTTTTAGCAGTCAGACCTGTTATCTGATCAAAAAGTGTTGTTTGTTTTGACAGATCTGTATTCCATTACATTGTGTGCACTAAAATAACTGTTTACGTCTGTCCTTTAGTTCTTCACTGATTGAGTCCTCTACCTGATTTTCCATTACTCTGCCTGTGACTGATAGGACATTAATAAGCCTGCAGCTCCTGGATCAAGCAGTTTGCCCTTTTTAAAACATAGTACTCTGTCAGCCTTCTAAGATATCCCTGCTATTTTGGTACTGGTTTAAAATGAGCATTGCTTGTGCCCTAAACTAACATTTAAACACATTCCCTATTGAGCTACCATGCCTATTTCTCCTCCTTAGCTCCCCTCAGTCCTCCTTTCCAGACCTTAATGTCCACTTCACTGTCACCTGTTGCATGGCAGGCGGGTTGCTCTCTGACACACAGGAGATGACATGACAGTTTCCCTGTCCCCAGCTCTCCAGTCTCACCAACCATTAGCACACAAACAGGGGCTAAGGGTCAACCAGCTGTCTGGTAAACCTGTATGTGAGAGCTGAGCCATCACATGTAACAGTTACTGCTTAATATCCACATCTCCTGTGCTGCTCAAATGCTCCCTGAGTAGCACAAAACCCACCTTTTGGCAGGTGGGCAGCATGGATCATCTCATATCATGACAGTGCCCTGAAGCATCCCAACATTAGAAGTAATAGTCAGTTAAGCTGAGCCACATCTTCTTTCCTCATGTGGGCATGGAACAGGACAGAGGGTTACCCTGAGAAGATGGAGCTCACAGATGGTAGCTGCAATAGTTGGCTTTTAATGCAGTATCACCATCACTGAACTAAAGTGGCCTATGTGCTATCAAATGAAGGACCAGAAAGAGAGCACCACTTCCATACCACTGCAAAAGGAATTTACCCATTACACAACAGGGGACAGGAGATGATTCAATGTTCAAGCACTCTGGGAAACATTGGAACATAGCACAGAACAAATGAGCACAGCCTGCCAGGAGCAGACCCATATTCTCTGTTCCCACCAGTGTTAACACAAATGATGGTCTCTCAGCACCTTGCCGGGCTGGTACTAAGTGGGAAGTGCTAGTCCAGGGACCAGGACACCAAATGCAGACCAGTATTTTACTCGTCCCATCTTCACGTGTAAGATTCTCCAGTGGCAACCACTGCATTCTTGACCACTTTCAGCTCCAAGCCTCTTGAACAAAAGTTGGGTGGTGCTTACAAGATGTGCACTACTCTGTGCAATGAAGTGGGACCTGGTGAGACTTGGCAGACCTACTTTCTTTCATATTCTGAGCTAGAAATTGTGCCGAGGCCCTAGAAGTGATATCGGTCACAGGTGTCTTCATGTGCAACCCAAAAGGCATACCTGTAATTCTGCCATTATTTTATCCCCTTCTTCTTCCTCTTCATCTTTTGCAGCTGATGCTATAGCATGCCCCGTGCTCCGAGGCAATGTCTGATCCTCTTTAGGGGCTTTGGATTGTGCTGTTTGCCCAGCATCTTCACTGCTTTCCTACAAAGGGATGAGAAAGCACAAACAATATAGTTGAGTCCTCCTGATGCAAAGCAAATATATAAAATTCAACATTACTGCAGTTCCCCTGTTGCAAGGTCTCTCTTTCTTTCTAAGGAGACTGCTACTTCATCAGTTCAAAAGCAGCCGGTATTGCTGACATGAGAGCACATTTGCAGATTAAAAAGCTTCCTAACTTGGACCTCCCTCCACTTCCTTCAGAGAACAGAACAGATGGGGAAAGGAAGCCCAAAAAAACGAATTTGCAACATTTCCGTTAAAAAGCTCTCAAATCAGAGCTGATCTTCCCCATCTGTGTAAGGCACACTTTTTTAAAATTATTTTTAATCATCTTACCACTCTAAATGAAAACAGTCTGTGACTTGCTTTCTACATTGCTAGGAGATAAGAGCAGCAAGACTCCTGTAAACAGAATTCATCAAACCCTACTTGTTCATTTGGCCTAACAGGAGTGTTTCCTGGTAAGTAGTTTCAGCAGCTCTCCAGGATGTAGCTCTGTCTCAACTTATTTTGTGGTTTATAGACACAGCTCAAGCCTAGGGATGTTACTCTGTGCCAGCCACTTGTCAACTCTCTGATTGCCTACAGTCTGAATCATCAAACCTTGACAGCAGCAACTTCTTTTCTCGCTGCATAGATGACTTCTCCTGATCTTGTTGTGGTTAGTCCTGACCCTGGCAGGTAACTGCGCCGGGGAGGTGGAGGAGGTGGAGATTTGGTCAGCTTGTCACTATCCTGTTCTCCATCAGGAACTTCTTCTGCAAGTAAACAGAGCACCACAAAGTGGATATAGGTGAAGGAGGGGGAAAAAAGTGTTTGCATCCCTGACTCAACTGGAAAGGAAAATATCTTAAAAGGTCTTTCTGCTGAAGATATATATTTATAGAAACACATTTGAGGTTCAAGTGGAACTGCCTCAAATGAAAGAAAACAGTGCTGTACTTGCTCAGAGAAACTGGGTCACTTCATCCAGAAATTTTCAGCAAAACTCATGTCCTCCACCCACTGTGTCTGTATTCCAGCCCTTGGTGTACAAGTGTGAAAGCAAAGCACACATTTTTAAATCAATCACTTGTAAAGAAGCATGTAAGGTGTGGGTGCAGCTGGGTACCTGGCTACAGATAGGGCCCTGAAGTCTCCTTTGAAAGCATGGCCACTGATGTGGATACCAGCAGGACACTAAATCTGGAGGCTTCGCATTGTTCTCAGCAATTCTGAAGCAACTAGCACACATTTCTGCTCTGCCTGGAAGGTGCTGCCAGCAAGGTGCTAGGAGAAGAGCTGAAGAGTTTTGTCAGTCTTATAGGTGGCCAAACCTAGCTAAGTTCAGATAAAGGTTTAGAGGGAAAATATAAACATTGCTCTACAGGTGCCACCTCCCAGTTCAATGAGTCTTCTCACGCCTGAGCAGGGCAGAGGAGCACAAAGGGCAATTGCATTTGCACCTCTTCTAAGACAGCATTTATTTTCATTTTCTTACTACTAACTGTTCCTGGAATGCAGTTTTGCCCTTGAATTATCATGTAAGTGCTCTCTAAAAATTTTTCTAACTGCTGAAGATTCTAATACCAACTATAACAGCTGAGCAGAGCCAGCCCTTGCTTTCCAAGGAGAGTCTTCCAAAAGGAGGCAAGTTTCTCAAACAGGCATTCCTCCCCAGCAGTGCTTCCTCACCCAGCTGACAACTCCTCTTTCCCACTGGATGGCATTTTACCCAGAAGCAGCATTACCCCGATCATGACCCGTCCGTGTGTGGTTCTGGTCACAGGCTAAGCATCACACATGGCAACAGGCACCATTTTCACACGGCTTTTTCCAATGTTTGTTTGCAAGAGTGAGAGACTGACCTTTCTGCAGCTACTCAGTCTTATATAAACAGCTGGAATAAATATACCCCAGAAAGATAAAACATTCTGCTTTTGGGATTACCCAGCTGTTTAGGGCTAAGTGTTCCCTCTGGGCAAGTTATTGCATAACTGTCCACTCCTGAGGCTGTGTCAGTCTCCTCCCATGTGCTGGCTGGACCCTGGGGCTGGATGGAGCCCTTCTCTGACCTGGCCTCATCTTTGTTCCCTTCTTAGCTCTAATATTCTTTGAAGCTGCTTAAGCTTGAAGAAATGTTCTGTTCTATTATCTCCCTCCCTGGTTATCTGGCACTCAGAAGACTGAAAGAAGAGTGATTTTCCAGATGCACTTTACATTAGACCACTTCTTTGGTCAATACACACCACTCAGATTTTAGTGACATCAGATGTACTTCTACCAGCCCAAGGTAAGATCTGCTGCTGTAAAATTAGAGTAATTCTCTAAGATGGTGTTTACCAGACTATGATGTAGGGCCTGTGCAAATCCCTACTCCTTTTAAATGGCTCAACCCATGGCCCTCAAACTGATAGAGGTTCTGACTGCAAACACAACAAAGTTTTTTTCATAATAAGAGCAAGGCTGGATGAGAGATATTGAAGACATGAAGAGAGAATGAGTACTACCAACTCTTTGACATCTGTGAGACATTCATCCACCTCCACCTTCAAAATGGGAAATAAAAAGAAGAAACTTGGGCAAGAGAAATTGTCAGTGAGGGTGGCAGATGCACAGGCTGTTGAAGGCTAATCCCCCTCACATCCTTTAGCTGGAGTCATTAAGAGGTTGTGATGGTGTGTACTCACAGTCAATGCAGTGACACTGAGCAAGACATAAAACTTCAAGTCTGGTGTTCTATTTCACCAGTTTAAATGGGAAAAAAAAACCAAAACAAGCAAACACAAGAAACTCTGGAGGAAAAAAAAATGAGGAAATTACCTTATTCTAATACTTCCCCCCCCCCCCCCCATGGTTTAGTTCTTCTAGCATGTATCAAGAGGGGGGAGTAAATGAACAAGTAGAACTCACTGAGTCTGAGACTACCCATGAACAAAAACATCAGTTTACAGAACCTTCTTTGGCGCCAAAGGCTCAGCACTTCTGTGAACAAAATGTTTACTGCCAGCTGTTTCACTGAACTGAAGCATCCTTCAACAGACACAGACTGGAATTAATTTCTCCCACCACACAAATTTCTACTCGCATCAAAATAATGTAACGTCTTATAAAGATCTCAAAATAATAATGCCTGCCTCGAGGCAGCCATTGTAGTCAAATAAGCAAGCTGTCTTTAATGGAGCTATTGATCACTCAGTACTTGCAAAAATCAGAGAATTCTCATACATGAAGGCACAAAGAGGTAAAGGAGCCCAATTTCTAAAGTACATGCTAGAGACATTCCTCATATTGCTCACTGAACAATCTCTAACAAAGGTGAGTTAGAGTCAAAACATTAAACAAGTAATCACAGAGACATCTGCAAAACTGTGTAAAGTGTGCAATTTTACTTTGGTTTGTGCTTTTAAGGGGGAGGAAAAGATTTTCTTAATTGGGCACTGTGTGGAGAATGGCTGAGACAACATATTCTGGCAGCGTGAGCTATCTGAGCTCTGCAGTGAAGCAGAGGACTCTGCTAAATGTATGGCCAACATGTCTAATGCCCTATATTAGTAGGCAGATGGTCTCTCTTTCCTTATGTTGCTCAGTTTTGTAGTCTGTAGCAGACTCATATTGAATTTTTCATCTTGAATCACAGAAGAGTTGGGTGGCATGTGAGATATTTAATTAGATATTAAGGAAAAGTTTTGCTGTTCCCTTATTTGTATTACTATTACAGGACTCATTAAGCACAACAGAAGGCAAATGTCTCAATCTCATCAAATTTTGCCTTAAATCTGTTGGCTACACGCTGTGGAAAATTGTATTCTAGAAGCAGATTAGTCAACCATGAGAGTTACAAAACTTCTCTGTTATTGTGCTCTGCACTTCTGAAGATGTCACAGCTCACTGCACCCATATGGTATTTATTTTCACTGACTTTTTATATGTATGCCACACATTATACAAGATAATTGTGCTGATAGTCAGTAACCTTACTGACTGGTGCCAGAATTCTAAAATTATTTTATGTGGTTTAACAGAATTTATTTTAAACATGTATGTTGTGAAACATGCAAGAAACCACAACTGGTGTGCCCAGAACAAAATGCTGGATCTGAAAAAAAACCTCCAAATTCTATGTGAATTTGTCTACATAAGCTGCAGGGCACTGTTGTGCAGCTATTCACATCCTGGCATGCCAACACCTTGAGTTTAGCATGCAGCTCTGGGCTCCACGGCTCCAGAAGGACTCAGTGGAGTTAGAGAAAGGCAACTGGAACTACTATGGGGAGCTTGCGCGGGGGGGGGGGGGGGGGGGGGGGTGAAGAGGGAAGGGGTGGCACGTGGTGTCTAGATGGGGAGGGTGG
>JANIJG010011619.1:57770-69501 GCA_024611175.1 Megaceryle torquata | reverse complement strand
AGAAAGAAAGAAAGAAAGAAAGAAAGAAAGAAAGAAAGAAAGAAAGAAAGAAAGAAAGAAAGAAAGAGAAAGAAAGATTTGCTTTTTTATTCCTTACATCCCCTTTTTTTCTTTCAATCAGCCCTTTCAATAATAGTTCTGATTTACAAACTCAAATCAAAGTAAGGAAAAAAAGACACAGACAATGAGGACAGTATATAATAATCACCAGATTCTATGAACTTTTTCATAAAATTACAAATTTGGTAAAGTGATAACATTTTATGCTCATTACATGTACCACAAAACATGCTCTAGCTTTCAGTAATGAGGATAAACATTTGTATTTTTGAATTACTTTTCAGGACTGATGTGCAATATTTTCCCTTTTTATTTCATTTTACACATATGCTTACAGAAAGTGCCACTGATATAGCCAATCAGCTTCTGAATCTCACTGGTGAAGGGCAGCAGCTAACGTCAGACAAAGTAAATGATGTTGTGCAGAAGCTCAAAAAAATTGTGAATGATGAAGAAATTGATGAATCTCTGGGTCATACTGTGGTGACAATTTTTTCCAATATTCTAACCAGTTCAGACAGTGTATTGGCAGCATCATCTTCAGAGTAAGTACTTCTGCATTTGATATAAGCTTTTGAGAGCAACCTGCAAGGTTGGAAGGATTCATCCTTCCATATATAGACAAACAATTGCAGTACAAAAATTTAACTTCTCTGACTTCCATCAAAAAGAATTTTCTAAAATAGATACACAAATATTTCTCTTTGTACTAAAATTAAGTGCATGACAAAAATATTCAGATGGAAGCCTCATGCTACATGACACAGCACAAATCTCAGTATTGTTGGAAAATTATTTCAGGACAAATGATATGTAGTCAGTTTCTGTCAATCAGAAGCTTTTGTTTTAAACAGAGATACAGAAATTTACAGCCTGGCAGTCTCCTTGTGAATACACAGATGGGTGATATAAACATAGTCAATTACAAAAGTAATTTTAAGCATGGGCAGCTACAGAACATAGTTGTTTGGGGTTTTTTTTCTGTGTTCACTCTTTAGAATAATTTTTTTTTTTGGTCTTAGAGCTCTAAAAACTATTGATGCCTTGGCTTTAAAGATACAGTTCACTGGACCATCCATGAGTATTTCAAGACGAAACCTTGCACTTGGAGTGTCTTCTATAAACTCAACTTCATTCAAAGGTGGTTCTTTCAGTGTCAGTCCACAGAATAATGCATCTGATTTCCAGGTATGGAACAAGCAGTTGTATTTGAGTGTGAAATGTGCCTGTTGCTCCAAGTGTGTTTACTGTGGTTCCTATAAAACCACTTACAACTCCAAATTCTCCCCTTACTTTCTGTTTCCTTTTTCCTGCAATCATCCAAACAGATTAATGTACTATTTCCTTGAGTGACAGGAAACCCAGATAAAATCACATTTTCCATACACATAAGAAGTAATTTACTTAAAAATCCAGAACAGACTTTATCATTTTTAATTTTTCTTTTTACTTATGAAAAGGGAAAATAATATTTAACAGTCTGCTGTATTACCCATTGTACACTAACAATTCCATTGATGCATTTCAGCTTGACACCTAAATGTAGGTATCTACATGCAGATTTTTGCAGATACAGTAGATCTTGAACTTCCCAGTATAGTTTAAACACCTGCTGCTAACACAGCCCTAAGGCTGATTCAGTTGTCCACATGTAGGTCGATAAGCTTGTGCCATTTGCAATGTCTAAGATGGTTCAAGACATTCATGTGGAGCTTGACCAGCCTAGACATGAAAAATAAAATAAGGACAGATCACTAAAAATGCAGAATGTTCTTCAGTGCTACAGTATCTTGAGAGGCTGCTATATATAAGATCTTTATCATGACCTCAGAAGTATTTTTGCTTCTTTGTTTTTCACAAATAAAATATCTCAGACATCTAAAAGTCATGAAATAACATTTGAGATGCACGTGAGCACCTATTGGGAGTTTCCAAAGGTTCTATTGAAGTCAGTAACAATGAGTTGTCAAGACTTCTTAAATTTCATTATATGCCTATCTGCATCTTATGGTAAAAATGTAGTGCAATATGGGGTTTTTTTCACAGTTATATAAGAAGTCTATGGCAGTGGTAAAGTAATCTCAGTTTCTTGGGAGTCTAACCATTTAAATACAGTGAGCTTTATTTGGAGAAACACATAGAAAAGCTTAAACATAGAAATAAAAAAAAAACCAAACCACTAATATCATTTGGGCCAGAGGAACCAAAACTGAATTAAAACAAAATATGGCATTATGAAAAGGGTTAAATACTAATAATTAGATTAGAAACATCTATGGAATCAAATTAATTCCCACTGCAAAGTGGCAAGACAACAGTCCTAATAAATGTCTAATTATTTTATAAAGTATGTAAAAATCAAAACCAGTAATGAAGACAGTGCTAGAAAAAGTAGTAGTAATATAATGTGCTGCAGACCTTTTACATGCCTTGTATATAGACTTTGGATCAAAACTCAAATGTTAGTTTAAATAGATACACATGGATTTAATGTAATTGAGTTTTTGCAAATTTATATTCATAGACATTATGGCTAAAATTGCTTTGAATACATTTTATTATAAATTTTATATGATTGTAAATCTCTTTTATTTAGCCTCTTGTTAATGAAGCTCAATAGCTGATTGTTCTTTGACTGTTATCAAAGGGACATTTCTCCTCCAGATTTCATCCTGTATTTATGGAAAGAGGAAAGGAAAAATTCTGAAGCCAGGTTTGGGATGTTCATGTGTATAAGAATTACCATCTGTGGATTGAGGACATCCAGGAATTTTCTTGCCCTGGAATCATTTATTACAGCACTGTCTAAATAATCATAAAATCCAAACTCCGTCAAATTATTTTTAATGTTCCTATTGGAACACGAGTTTCTTCTCAGGCTTTCACATTTCCAACAGCTGATTGAGAATTCTTAGCATCCTTCCTACCAGAAAAGTCTGCAGCAGCTGTGGTCACCATTTTACTTTCCATGCCTATCAGGAAAGATATTTGCCATCCCTGCTGGAGGGAGATTCCCTTGTGAAAACCCAGGTTTTTCATCAGTGATGCAATGATCTATCCCAGGCTCATCAGGGAACATTAAACTCTTCAAGCTGTATGTCAGGATGTTTCCAGATTTTAGTTCTTATTTTTTTCTTAGAGCAGATATCAAGCAAATGTATCCATGGCAATTTGGAAAGATTCTATTTCAGTCCCTTGTGGCTTTATGTTTCTGCCAAACCTTTGACTAAGTTAGCTTTTGGTGATTCATATTATTAAATTGTTCCTGTAATATATCCATTCTTTAAAGAAACCTCTTCCACTCTATTTGTAGACAGTACCTAATGGGACATCTTTATCACACACACATTTTCTGATTAATGTAGCAGAATTACCCTTTGAAAACCTTTTATTCAACTGCATTTAACCCCATCAGGAGATATCTATGAATCACTTCTTACTAATTTCCAAAGGTGTCTGTTATTCACAGTAAATCAGTGAAAATTTGGAAGCTAAATAAATCTATCGGTAGCCAATGGCTTTTAACTTTATATTAGCTAATTGTGTTTTTAGAATCATATGTCTGATGAGAGGAAAAAATACATGTCCAAGTTGCTTCTGGAAAAGTTGGGAGTGTGAGTTTCCTTATCCCACAGTAAAATTCTTAAATGCTTCTACTATAGAGCCACTGTGAGATGGCTTGCTCACCTTCCCTTGATGGGAGGGGTGGCACACCTTGAGTCTGCCACAGTGGGAGAGTGTGCAGTCATAGAATTGCTGCTGGTAACTAATGAAGTACAAGTTTGCATCCTCATTTATTTCCTGCTCACTTGTTACATCCCTGTGCAATAGAGGGCTTTCAGCTGTCAAAGACATTGCTAGTATGCATAAAGCTTATACTGATGGCAGAAAGTGTCTTTTTGTGATAGCATCATAAATATAGAGAAGTGACACTTATTATTTTAAAATCTCCCTTCTGTAACAGAGAAACTGGAAAAGCTCATAAGAGAATTAATTCAGATGTGGACATCAAGCCAAATAATACAACTCAAGAAAGGATGCAGAGTGTATTTTTCAGATCTCAGCATTATTTAGTATGAAAAAACATATCTTGTATGTTACTGAAAATTATTATGACTGCCATTATTGTCACCTCATTATTTCCAAATCATCATTATAGCAGTGGAGAAGTCAGTTTGGTTGTTTTATCTAATACCTATTTGTAGCATAAGACTGATCTCATGCTGGAATGGTAGGAAAATCTTCTAAGCCTTTTTTGGTTTTATTTGTTTATCGTGTCAACTCTTGCATAGTTACAGGTCATTTAGTGTTGATTGGTTCTAGTCCCATGTTTAGATATTTTTATGTAAGGGTGTGAATCCACTTGTGGACAATGGATGAGGGTTTTTTTGTTTGAACCTGTTCTTCTGTTGTTTTTATTTAACAGATAGATTTTGAAAAGGATCATACAAATGCCTTTGCCTCTGTTGTTCTGCCACCAAGTTTACTGAAGAATTTAAGTCAAGATGAGTTTGAAGTTATATCCAGGGCTCAATTTACTTTCTTCAATAAAACTGGTCTTTTTCAGGTAAACTTTAATGTGTTTGAAGTCATTTCAGTTAGGGTGAGTCAAAGCCAGCTGCTAAAAGCTTCCTGTAGTGTATTCATTTCTTACGAGTTACAGGAATGAGAAGGTGATAGCAGATGTAGGTACTAGAGACAATGTTATGTTCAGAGTGACAAAATACTCAAAGTGCCCAAGTTGAATTAAAGGCAGTGATGTGACTGCAAATTCCTTTCATGTGAGATAAGCCTTTTCTCAGAGCAATCTATGGAAAACTGTATCCCAGCTGCCTATAATCAGACTAAAGCAGCAAGACCTCTTAAACATCATAACTTCTGTTAAAATGCATTAGTATAGGTGCTAGATGTCCAGTGGAGACAGGTTCTTTTCTATCGGAGGGGAATTTAGCCAATAACACTGCCAAGTAACCTCTTCCTTTCTCTCCTTAAAAGAGACGGTTGGCACTCATAACCAGGTGACTACTTATATTTGGTTAGAAACTCTAGGCTGATGGTCATCAGCCAGATAACATTTGATTCTATACATACTATTCTTCTTTTCATATATGTGTTCTCTTAAACACACTGTATTTTAATATGGAATAAGGATAACAATACTTGTACCTGAAAACTAAAGGTGTTCAAGTAAATTTGATTTTTTCTCTTTTGGGCCCCATCATATGGTAATTACAAATAGTTCCTGCATGGCAGATGCCAAAAAAAAAAAAAAAAGGAAGAGTTTGCATCTTGGAAAAAATAACCAAAACCATACCTATTTAGGAAAAAAAAAATTTTTAATCAAGAAGGAAACATTATTTCATAGTGAACTGTATACTGAGCCTCAGAAGATTTGAGTTTGTTTTCCCATTAGTATTTCAAGTGACCTTTGGCTCTTGTGCATCCGCAGAACTCTGTAGCATTGTATTGTCCCTATATTATCGTTTTTATTGGCAGCGTATCCAGATTCTTCAGATAATCTAGGCAAGAAAATGCCCATGACCTTCTGAAATCCACTCCTAAGTATCTTGAACTGTTTAAAATAGTGTGCATTTTAAGTCCACATTTGAGAAAACCAGGATGGATATATTTAATAAGTAAACCTGAACAATATAAGTGTAGGCTTGTCATAATGGCATACAATCATATGAAGTCAGAATGCATCCTTTATTAGTGCTAGAATGTGTTTCTAAGGCATATTTAACAAGTCACTGAAAAGCAAAAAACAGGAAAATTTGAGTCTAAATTTGCTACTACAATTCCTTCCATTTGTGCATTTTTCAAACTATTTCTGTGTGCTGTGTTCAATACTTTTAATTCAAAATGTGTAAAAACTTGCATTAGTAACTGTAAAAATAAATTATAAAAACCATAAATAAATAAAGGCTAAAAATAAAGCCTAGAAATAAACTGATCCATATGTCATCTCAAACCAAATAACTTTATTCTTTAGTAAAAAAATATTCAATAAATATATTAATTCCAATTGCAATTAAAAATAAAAATTCCCACTCCTGTTATTTCAGACTGTATTTCTTATAAGCCTTCAACATAACAGTGAAACATTATACTTTACACCACTGGAGTTCATTTTTTTATTGCAGCTGAGAGAGCACTAGTAAGTTTATCTTGTAATTCATTAAGATCTGATGATTAAATTATTTAAAAGACTATATGAAAAATTTTTGCAAGTTATTCAGGGTGGGATTCACTTCACCAAAGGAAGGTATGTTCAATGTACATACCTATGCCTGAACAACCTTCAAAGCCAATCAATGGAAAAGAGTGGTCACCAAGAATGGACACAGCTGAGATGGAACACATCTCATCTGAATGCAGGAGTAGACGTCACTTCCTCAGACAAAGAAGCGTACTGCAATTTGAAACACCCCAAAGTACAAAGGCACTACCAGCAGACAGATGTTACAATGAACCTGTAAGAGGTGTGAGATTTTCTGCAGTAGCAGCTGGAAACTGGGCAGGGTGACTCAAAGCCTCTAAAATGGACACATACTTGTAAGCAATCCATATTCAGCCTAGGTGTATAGAATAGGTAAAACAGATTATGTCCTGAATGCACCAGTTTCCTATCATGTTAAGAAATGCTAGAATACTGCCTTCTAGATATCTCCTTTTTACACATCTAAAGTCAGGTTAGAATGATCATCCTCATGAGTTTAGAGGCCATGAAAATAATGTGCAAATATGATAACTACATGAATTGTAATGATTGTCTAGACTTATTATCAATGTTTATAAGTATCTAAAGGGTGGGAGTCAAGAGGATGAGGCCAGTCTTTTCTCAGTGGTGCCCAGTGATAGGACAAGTGGCAATGGACACAAACTGGAACACAGAAAGTTTCACCTAAATATAAGGAAAAAATCTTTACTGTGGGGGTGATAGAGCATTGGAACAGGCTGCCCAGAGAAGTTGAGTGGTCTCTGTAGACTTTCAAAACATGCCTGGATGCTGTCCTGGGCAACCTGCTGTAGATGAAGCTGTTTTGGCAGAGGGTGTTGACTAGATGATCTCCAAAGGTGCCGTCCAACCCCTACCATTCTGTGATTCTGTGACTGGACCGGATTTCTGTCATTGATGTTAGCCTCAGCATTGCTTTATTTTGTACCTCTATATTTTACTGGCTTATTGCTAATTTGAGCTGAGCAGAGCATTGTAGCTAATAAGCAGTTATCTGTATTTTACTTTAATGCATACATTATTTCTATTCCTTTCTAAGGACAAGTAATATATTAACTTGCCTTTACTAAAGAGACCATCTGATTTTTATTTCTAGTTTTTGTTATCTGCTAGAGACAGAATCCACTGAAACCCATGGAAATGTGTCCAAAGACATTCATAGACGTTAACAGATGTTGAAATTTAGGTGGTAGCCAGGAGGTTTTCTCTTGTCTGAATGCTCAAGAACTGTGTAGAAAATGCCATTTTAATTCCACTGCAATTTTAAGTTTTTAGGAAATTATGTCACAATTCTCCAGTATAACCTAAAATACTGTGTTTGAAAACTCTTGGATATTGTTCTAAAGAAATTAATATTCTTCTCAGGGTAATGTGAACTTAATAACTGAAGCTATTCTGTCTCTCATGAGTGGTGAGATATCATGAGCTCAGTCCTGAGATGACATCTTGTTAGACTAACAAACCCCTAGACTGAAGGAATCACCGGGGTTCAGGAGTTTGGCAGACCAGATTTTTGGAGGGAGTGAGTGGCAATAAGCTTCATTTAACGTAAGATCTGCCACAGGCAGTGACCAAGCTTTCCAGCTTCCTATGAGGCCAACCAGGCACATAACTATGCAGATTTCAATAGAAACTCATCAAAAGAAATTATTTTAATAGGTCATCAGTTTCCAAGGAAAACTTTTCATTTGAAAATTCTCAACTTGGTACTCTTTCACTGCTGGTTAGAAATGGTATTGCTCAGTGATAACACCAGTCTTCTATTTATTTTCTCAGCAAGTAAGACCTTGCAGAAAATACGATCTCCTACAGTATGTAACATTGCTGTGAATATGTTTACTACTTCCTATTCATTGTAAGAAGGATGATGATTTAGCAACTATACACAGCAAACAGGTTATTCTCCAAAAAATTAGAATCTACTAAAATGGATAATGTTGACAATAAGATAAGAAAGCTAGTTCATTCTTGTCTAGGGAAATGAGCTAATCATATCAAGGGTTCTTATCTGCTACATTGTTTGAGTTATAATTTTGTTGGTATCAGACATAATGATTAAAAGGGGAATTTATGCCTTCTAACCTCTCTGTAATTGTGCCTATATATGTTTGTGACTATAAAGGAAAATACAGAAACTTCCATGAAGCAAGCCCATCATTTTATTTTATAAACATAATGTTCTTATATTGCGTGATCAAAAGTGTAGAAATGCTGACAACTTATTTATTCTGGCACGCTGCAAAAATGAAACTGTACTTTGGCTTTTATGTTATGTGCTGTGTAAGCATTTATTATATTTTTCTGAATGTTTCAAAGGATGCAGAAAATCCTGCCAATTTGACCAGTTTTGTGGTGGCATGCAGTATTGGAAACATAACCATTCAGGATCTTCAGGACAATGTGAAGATTACAATTAAGCATACCAAAATTCAGGTAAAACAAGACATTATTCAGAGGAACAGCATAGCAGATTATATGTAGTAAAGGCTAAGCATATAGCCTGGTTGATTTGGATGGATTTTGAGCAAAAACATAATCTCAAAGGGAAATAAAAACTCTAGAACTAAAGCAAGTAAAAAAAAAATAGAAAAAAAAAATCTCTCCCATCGTCACACATTCCTACTCCATTCATGATCTCACGTTTATCTGAAAGACTATTGATTCTGGAACTTAGAGGCAATTTCTGTGACAATAACTAGGCAAAAGCTCTGTTCATGACCGTGTTCGTGACCAGTGACCAGGAACGCAATTTATTACACTGGAACTGTGGAATGACTTAAATTCTTTGATCAAACATGAATTGCTTTGTTAATAGTTTCCCAAGTTAATTTGTTGTTATGTGGTTTTCAGCGAAGAAAGAATGGACAGAACCATGTTGTTAAAAGATGACTATAATTATTTTAGGGAAATACAGACCAAATGCAACCTTCTGGCACATACTGTTTCAGTTAAAAAATGTGTGAGCTTGACTCAGTTCTCAGACACATTTTCAATAGCTAATCCGAAAGAGATGATAGCACTAAAGAAGTTAAGAAAGATGTTAAAATGCAAGTGCCTTAGTAAATTGTTTATGAGAAGCTGCTTTTTAATTTTCACAGGTTGATTAACTTTATCTTGTATTTCATTATGATTATTATTTTAAGGCCAGGCAAGACAACCTCCACTTGGGTTCAACAGGCTTTTGCACATTTTCAAGGCCAGTTGCATAGAGGATTTGCTGATAAGACCTAAGGAAGTGAACAGTAAAAAGCACTTAGACTGTAAAGACATACTTATGGATTACTTTAGTGAGACAATAAAAATTTATTATTCTGAGGATGTGGAAAAGGAACAGTGCTCTAAATTTTATAATCTGGAAAGATCTGTCTTTCTATCGTAATAAATTCTAATCTGACACTAGACAAAATTTCAACAATTCAAATGATATTCAAATGATTCTTCTACTCATTAAATGAAAATTTGTGTAGTAGAACATCTGTTGTAATTGTTTGTATTGATGGGATTTATGTCTGAAGAGGTATACAAAGTTTACTTTTCAATGTGTTCTTAGGAAGATCCTAAGCCTACCTGTGTCTTCTGGGATATGAACAAAAATGGTAAGTTTAAAAATACTATCATTTATTTTATGTGGGGAATAAAGGTGTCTGAGTTTTAAAATTGGTCACAGTCTTGGCCATTTTCCTTCTCAATCAATCCTTGCAAAAATAGATGAAGTCTTTAGACTATCTCATTTCTTCTGGTTAGTAAAAGTTGCTTGTAACAGAAGAAGATAAATATTTTTTTTAAAAAGTTTTTGTATGTAAATTTGTTTAACATTTTAAATTTGCAAATTAAATTTCTCTACTTTTCTATATCTCATAGCAGTTTTTTGCTTATGTCTGTATGTGCAAATTATATAGTAAAGTTTCTCAGACACATGAATGTTTCTTAGCCATACTATTAATTTTTTTAATGTTGGGTTATTTCATTGTGAGACTGGATCTTTTACAAATCTTAAGCTGTTTTTTCCTTCCACAGAAGGTTAGGAACTACATTACACAAACTTCATCCACCTTGTAAATGGATGACAGTCAGCATGATGAGGTCCTGTACGCAGACACACATTAATGAGGCAGCATTTTAGCTGATTCTTCATTACTACTGCCTGAGACATGTGTGATGCTACACTTAGGCTCTTCATCCTTTGCACAAAGTCTTTCTCTGGGATGACTTTCCAGATCCTTCAGTTTTAGAAATCATTACTGAGATGTTACTCCTCCTTACAATGAAACCGATAAGAGTGGAGAAGAAACTGTCCTTAGCAGCAGGATTTTGGGTGGAGGGTTTTGAGTACAGAATCTTGTATGAAATAAAATTTACCATCCAAAGTTGTACCTGAAAGCAGGAAATTCAGACAGAACTGAGGATAATGCAGAAGGATAAAAGTGAGCAAAAAATAAAAGAACCTAGTTAGTAAACAAAAATAAGAAGCACATTAAAGGTGAAACACACAGGGAGGAAATTTTCTCAGGGCTGCTTGAGTAGGGGAGAGTTTTAAGTGGTTTTGGAACATCCTCACAGTCTTTTGAGAGATTCTGTCTTGAATTTGAGGTAAATTTATAGGGCCAGTCAAATAATTTGCTGGATTTTGGCTTCAGTTGTGCAAAAATGTCTTTAAAATTTCAGAGAACATGAGTTATTACACAAAATTAGTTCAAATTTTAGCAGAAAAATTGAAAGGATAAGTAATCAGAAATAAAAATTTTACTTTGTTAATTTTTAAAAATAAAATATTTCTATTTAATTTTTTTAAATGGCCTTTTCAGGTGAGGCAAGTAGGGGATAGTTTACTTCATGTTTTTTCTTAAGGCCACAAAGGATCATTGGGATTATCTACTCTGACCTTCTGCATGACACACTGCAGAGGGGAGGGGTGGGACTCTCTGCTCCTGGGCCATAAATGCTTTCATGGGCCTGGGGATATATGAGTAGGAGAGAGACAGGTGCAGATGTCACATCACTGTGGTAAAAGGGAGTTCTAAAACCATCATATTGTTGCGTAAAACTAAGGTGTGTCTTAATACAAGATCCACGCAGTAAGTCTTATTAAACAAAAACCTTCCTACCTTTGTTACAGATCTCCATCTATTGCTTCTGCTCTGGAAAGCATGCCTTATGAGGAGAGGCTGAGGCAACTGGGGATGTTTAGTCTAGAGAAGAGGAGACTGAGAGGAGACCTTATTTCTCTCTACAGCTACCTGAAAGGAGGTTGTAGTGAGGCTGGTGTTGTTCTCCCAAGTTACTAATGATAAAACTAGAGGAAATGGCCTCAAGTTGCATCAGGAGAGGTTTAGATTAGATATTAGGAAGAAATTCCTCACTGAGAGAGTGGTTAGGCACTGGAACAGGCTGCCCAGGGAGGTGGTGGAGTCATCATCCCTGGAGGTGTTTAAA
>JANIJG010011619.1:0-36245 GCA_024611175.1 Megaceryle torquata | reverse complement strand
CCTGGAGGTGTTTAAGGAAAGATTGGATGTGGCGCTTAGTGCCATGGTCTAGCTGATGTCATGGTGTTGGGTCATAGACTGGACTTGATGATCTTGGAGGTCTATTCCAGCCTCAGTAATTCTGTGTGTGAAATATATACCTAGATCTCTTTCCACACATGTTTATAATAATGCACACAGTAAATATGACAGAAGAAACCACAACGTATACAATCCAAGAACAATGAATGGTGCTAAAAGTTTAGTAATACAAGATTAATACTTTGTAAACCCATGAGTTCATTTGTCCTTCTCTGTATGTCAGATGTACTGTATGTACAGACACCTCCATCAGATGGCATTGCAACATTAGAATAACCTGGAATACATTTGCCAGTAATAAATAAATAACACCTTTCTGGGAACCTAACGTTACCAGTAATCCCTCTCCTGCCTCCCTGCTGGTTGACTTGATTGAGGTTGTTGGAGGCAACAGAGTTTAAAAAGTGTTCAAGCAGCATTAGGGAATTTCACATTGCTATACTGTGTGCATAATGACACTGAGTTGTTTGTGTGTGAACAGAGAAGAGCATTAAATTCTTACTTGTTTTAGTCTCCATAAATGTGTCACACATTAGCATGTTGCCATGACTGACAAAAGTGCATCTCTTCTTATGAAGCATGATTTGCCCCATGACAGGTTGTATAAAAATAGTAACTGCACATGTTGCTGAAGGCATGGGCCGAAAAACCAAAGGTATTTTCAAATACTGTTTTAGAGGAGAATGTCTCCTAATGGAAATTTTCATTTTACAAATGTCTTCTTTTTTTAACCAAAATAATTTTATCTAAATATTTAATTAATTGTGTTCGGAACGTGACCAGAAAATTGTGTCGAGATTTTTCAGTTGCCAAGCAGGTGGATGCTCAGTGATTAGGGATGTGGATTTGTGCCTTTCTTTGCTCTTTGCACGTGCTTTTGCGTGCAGAGATCATTTAATGCTGTGACCGCACAAATGGTATATTTTATTTAACCTGGCTGAAAATATGTGGTGGGAGGAGGATGTCCTCACGGTATTCCGTCCAGAAACACTGCTGTCACTACATGGACCTTAATGAAACCTCAGACTCATAACTGCAAATACTTACGTGGTGGTATGAATGAAAGTCACCCGATTCACTCAAAATGTTTTTATTTACAGGAGTGAGTGTTGTTAGATATCTTTAATAAGGGAAATAATTTAGGGAGAGATTATATACAAGCATTTACTGAACTTACATTTTATCATTCCACTTGCTTAACTACTGTAGATAATAGTGTTCACGTAGCAGCTTACTGTGAGATTTCTACCTGATTAAGGTATTCAGAAGTGAAGAGAAGGAAATCCAAACATTCCTGCAAAAATGAGGAATCAGTAAAACATAATAGGTTAGTAAAAAACATAAAGAAAAAGCAAACAGAATATCCTGACTGAAGCTGAGCTGTAACTCACTGCTACCTACATTTTTGCTGAATTAAGATTTTTTTCTTTTTTTACTACCATGTAGTAATCTTAAACTGTCTGTGTCAGTTAGATGCTATTAAGTACTCTCAATTCTACAATGTAAGGCTTCTACTTTGTAGTTGACATGCTGTAACCTCCCTTGTATATATTTATTTATTTGTGAGGTTAAATATGTCAAATATATTTAGCTCTATAATGACTATTCTTGTTACTTTAAAAACTAAGCTTCTGCATTATCATAGAAGAAAATGGAAAGAATAATTTCTTATATATGTTTTTTTCAAACACCTTGTGAACCAATTTACTGTAGCTCTATCTTTTATAAGTATGAGGAAATATGTCAGTGTAATTTGTAATACTAGTCAGTGGGATATAGTGTAATGGGTTTAAAGATGGACTAAAATGAAAAGAAACATTTTAAAGTAAACATTCTTGATGTTAGTGTCCAAATAATTAAAGTCTTTTAATAGTCAATGGTTGATTTAACTTTTTTTATTCTTGTTTTTTAGTGTTTAATGGGAAAAATTACTCAGTGGAACTCTGGAAAATAATCTTGTGTTTATTAAAAGCATATGAGCCAGGTACATGCCTAGCCAAAATGTTGGAAATAAATGTGCAAGGCTAACTCCATCTCAGCAGAGTAACGCACTTTGAAGAATGTTTTTTCCCTTCTGTGACTTACTCAATGCCACATCCAGTGAATGATCTGAAAGTTATGAAAGTTCATTTATTTTTAGTAGCAGTCATGTCATAGAAATGAAAGGAAAATCAAGGCAACAGACAATATGCTCACAAGATCTTTTAGAAGTAATACAAATGAATAATCTAAAACTCAGGAGTTATTTGTATTCATACATTTCCAGATGAATGTAGTCCCTCGTTATCAATACCTTGATCCAACTTGTAATCATACTTTGACTGATCACTGTTGAAATATTTTAGTCAGCCAATCACTTGATTAACACACACTAATGCGCAAAACAATAAGTGTAACACACTAATGACCTGCCTTTAAATGTTTGCCTTTAAAGAACACAGAGACCTGCTGAAATGTGCAGATCTGCTCCTCTGTATTTGTCTCATCAGAGAAAATGCACAGAATATGAAGATTTAGCAGTAGTATTTTTTAGAAAGCAATCAAAAAGACTCCATGTGATAAGTGGCATTTATGAATTAGATGCTGGGTGTGTCTGCTGTGTGTCCATGGACAGTGAATTTTGAACTTTATGCCTTGAACAGTGTGGGATGACCCTCTGAAGGAAGGAGCCCATTTTTTTTTTAAGTAAGGTCTTGGCAGATGCCAAACTTGTAAGGAGTGATTTGCAGTGTTTGGGGGTGGATTTATTTTTCTCCTTATTTCATCACTTTTTAAATATCAAGAACAATTTTATTTTTATCCTCTACTGTTAACAGCTTCCTACTGTAACCCATTGAGTTACATAAAATGCCACTTCATTTTATTACTTCTGAAAGGCTGATCTATAATCAGACACATCTATGTAACCACAGGGACAGCTACCAAGTGACAGGGCAACAATGTGTCATTCATGGAGCAATTATAAAAAGTTGTTATGCATTTACTATAGTAAGTCCATAAAAAGACATAAAACCATTTATGGGTCAGCAAATTAGGCAAAGGGCTTAGAAGCTAATGTCAGGGGAACCAATCATGCAAAGCAGTCTGTGGAGCAACAATTTCATGCCCAGTGCTCCAGCTGCTGATATGATAAGAAGACATTTCCCTTCACCCTCCCCTCAACTGACATTTAGTTACTTGGTCCATTTAATTTTCAGATCTGCTGGCCCCATTGTGGCACTCCCATCCTCAGGACAATCTTTTGCTGCAGTGCTGTGGAAAGGTAAAGGGAAAAAGAAGAGAAAGAGAATCAGCAAGGGAAAGAAGGGAAAGAGTAGTTGTTAAGGACTGCTATGCATCTTCTGACACTTTCCACATGATTTCTTTCCCCTTCTCCAGGATGTGTCACACTGACTAGTGATGGAAGCAGGCTATTGGAGTAAGTGGAACACACGGCCATTGCTATTTGTGCACCTGTCAATTAAAACTAATATTTTTGACGCTCCAGTTTTAAGCTGATAATGCACTATGTTTCTTCAAGGCAGCAACTCCAGTATTTCCATGCTTGGAAACTCACCTAGCAATGTCTGTGGTTCCTAATGCTTCTTATTATGAGAAATCAGTCTGATAAGGTTCAAGCACCACATCAGAAATAGCTTCAGAAATAAATCTCCTGGAAACCTTTTCTGGAAATATAGCCTTTCCTCACGTATGTCTGCTTGCACAAAGCCAGTGCTGCTATTGGTCTTAGATTAAGCTGAGATTTAGTACTCATAAGGAGTGCACATTGTGGGGCTATCCATATGGTTTGCATAACTGCAGCCATCTGACCATAGAGTGAATGACGTGGGTTTTTTGAGGCGTGTTGAATGACCTACCCTACAGAATAAAAGCCATATTGAATCTTTAGCATGTAGCAGATAGCCTAAACTGGGCATTTTATATCCAGACCATTCTAATAAGAGTTATCAAAAAACATAGCTGTAGATAAAAGAGTTCTCAAAAATCCTAACTGTATTCTGTGTGTGAAGATTAGGAGAAAGAGCAAATGCTGATTATTCTGGTCTGATGTTCCCTTCCAATGCCAGGATTTTCCCCATCCTGGGAGGTCACCAAAGCAAGGAAGGCGGCCATGGTAGAGGCTTGTGTCCTGCTCTGCCCGACCAATGGTGGGCTTCTGCTGTATCCCCTGTCACGTTGCATTTCATGACGCCCCAAATCCAAGTGCAGTAACTGCGATAATATTACACATTTACAAAACTCCATTCTGGTTTTATTTTCCACTTGCCTGGCACGACTTCTCGTGCTTTCCAGAAGAGGGCAGTGGCATATTGTTAGTTGTAAAGCTGTTAAAATGAAGTGAAAAATGCGACAAGATTCTTCCACATGTAACCACCAGAGCAGAGATAAGTAGGAGAGTTCAAACAAGGTTTGTCTGTTATTTATCAATCTGTTACATCACCAGATAAAGAAAACATTGAGCTCAGGGAAGTGAGGGGAGAGAGTTGTCTGCCTGCATTTGGGCATATTTAATGGAAAGAGCAACACAGTCTCTCTGCATTTTCTCCTCCTGGTTGTTACATTTTCTCCTTTTTTGCTCTGGAATTAGCAACTGCTATGCTGCTGTCAACTGAGCAAACAAAGCCAGCTCACCATTTCAGGCTTGCACACTATCTTGTTCCAGACCTGGGCAAATGATTTGATCTGCTGAGCTGCCATCCTCTGACTCAGAAATTCACTGCAAACATAATTGTTCAGGGAGGGTTAAAAAAAACCAAACCAAATTTTAAAAAAAAGAAAAAAAAAACAAACCCACAAACAAACAAAAAAACCTAAACAAAAAACCAAAATCACACACACAAAAGCAAAAAAAAAAAAAAAAAGAAAAAAAGAAAAAACCAAACAAAACAAACAAACAAAAAAAGTTTAAAAAAAACACCACCACCAAACAGGCCAGCAGCCCTCAGTTGAGAGTGCCACACAGGCCCATACCTTCAACAGCACAGGGGCAGATCTGCTCTCAGCCGAGTCCTCTGCTCCACATAACCCATGGCATGTATTACAAGGTCAGCTTGAGCAAGATGCAGAAAGGCTCAGCTACATGCTTGGACGTACAGCTCTTCCCAAGGCTGCTTTGTCATGGGGCGGGACTGCTGCAGCAGGAAGCTGCTCCATAGGAAAATAACACCATATTGAGATTAGAATGTCTCACCTGCAATTCTGGCAAGATCTTCAGGATAAAAATTCTGAAACAGATTGAATTCCCCCATCTGCACTTGTGCCAGGAGTCTCACTGGCATGTCCCCCTCACTGCACACCTGTACCAGCACAAAGTTGGCACATAGCTAAGGGGACAGGGGTGGTCTGGTGCAGATAGGGTGAAAAAGGCAGGGAAGGACATGACCTGCTTTAGCCTCACTATAGGCATGGCTGCCCTGACCATGGGAAGAAGGACCAGTAGGAAGGGAGGCCCAGGAAGAGACAGGATTTGAAGTACAAGACCAGTATGACAGACATCATGACACCATCACTTTTCCAAAACACTTGTGGTGTTGCACAAGTTCAGAGTCACAGCACACCTGCATTTCTAGCATGTCGCCTTTCAGTGAGCCTAAATGAGCATGTCTCTGCAGAAGGCAGGAGCCAGTGTGAATTACCTGCTGTTTCTCTGTGCTCCCTACAACCAGCACTCACTTCCAAGGGAAGCAGAGGTGCCAGCATGCCTCTCTCTCAGTCTGGCTGCAAATGTCTCATTGCTCAGATAGGATAACTTTCTAGAATTACACAAGGTACAGGGTGAGCTGAGCATTATGCAGATGCTGACAATATTAGACAGATCATGGAGCTGCAATTGACAGATTAGGACAGTGAGTGTGCTTGAGAAGGGAGGATGAGCATGGGAAACCAGCACTTACAAAGCTTTGCCGAGGCACTGAGAACAGGGCCTGAAATATTGTGATTTGCCATTCAAACTGCAACTCAAAGAAATCTCAGAGGAGTTTTGTGTGTGTTTGCAACAGCTCAGTGTTTTATTGTTTGCTAGAAACCACTTTTCACAAGTTTCAAGCCTGTGCTTCCATGTGTTTAGAGGAGCCCCTTTATGCCTGAACAGTGCCACCTGACTGCAAGCAGCACCAAGCACAACACAGTTTTTCCCATTCTGCAAGAACTTCTAGGACTTTGCTTTCTTAATACAGGGAAACTCCACTGAAATCAGAATTCCCAGCAGAGGATCTAATAACTTAAGGCACCAGCATAAGTTTTTTCTGAACTGATCCAGTGCAGAGGTCTAACAACTGAGGACATTGCAGGCTACAGAGTATGACTGAATTAAAAACAGGAGTTTTGTGTGTGTTTGCAACAGCTCAGTGTGGGATGGGGCCAGCCAGAAGCCTAGCTGGACCTCAACCTGTGGATTCGTCATCATTTCTTTGGTGTAGCCTTGACGCAGTGGTAACTGCAGAGCAAGATTTGAAGCAGTGAAGCTAATGCCTCTTGCAGATTAACAGGATGTATTTAGGCAGACTGGGCCTTTAAAAAATTCATCCAAACTAGCCCCCATCCCTCTAACCTGATTAGGTCGCATATCTTACCAGAAATGAGGAACTTAACATTTATTTTACCTACATCAGATGGAAGAGAAACTGGGTCAAACTTGCCAGTTCCTAGCAGGTGATTCTAAAGATTACACTGTAGAGGTACTTCACTGGGTTTTCAAAGAAAAGGTGAGCCCGTTCAAGCCTCACACTGCACATCTCCTGATCTTTGTACCAGTTTCAGCTAGAGGCACAGTTAAGTGAGTCTGTCATGGTACTTCTCAGGTGGCTGAGCAGAAATGAGAGAAAATCCAAAGGCACATTTCTTGCAGAAAAGGTCAACCTGAAAAAGATCAGCATAGGCAGAAGCAGCCTGTCCCTGAGAGTGTGACTCTCAGATACTGTTGCTGGGTAACAGCCAACTGACTTTAACACATCCTGCTCGTTTATTCTCATTGATTTTTAATGTCTCCCAAAAATGAGTCTTTTTCACTTTGCGTGTTGTTTTCACCCAAACTGATGTATACTGCAGTTCAGCAAATAAGCAATCTTTTGACCATATTTTATCCTACCAAATGCTGTATATGTTGTTCCCTACATTCAAGCAAAGAAATCCTCTCACTGCAATCAGAGTGGATCAGAGACTAGTCTAAGGACAGTCTATAAACTGCCTCCTGGCAAAAGTGAAGGATGTGCCCTAGTGAAGCACCAGAAAAGTTTCAGGACAGAGGACACCCTCTGTCACTGGAGGTGTCTAAGAATAGGCTGAACCTGGGCTTCCTAAACCCACTCATTTGGGTGCCACCATTAACACTGATAGCAGTATCAGGTGACACAGAGAGACAACCTGCTGTCCTATGATCTTATTTAATTATATGTAACTATTTTTACTAACACTGTACACTGCATGAGGAGGAAAGTTCTCCCACAATAAATTAATACCAGCACCCTATCTCCACAACTTACCTTCTCTTCCCCAGTTTCTTAGCTGTAAGTCCTTTGCCCATAACAACTGTCTCATCCACCAAATATCTTTACCCTCCCAAACAAGAATCCCACACCCATCACACTTCCACACTTCTATTAATCACCTCCATCACCAGCCTTCTTCCCCCACTGCAGCAACAGCACCCATCCCCTCATTTACTGAGGCCTCTGCTGTAGAATAAAAGCAGAGATGCCCACAACAGCGACAGCTCCCAACTCTTGAGCATCCTGGCAGTGGCATGGTGCTGTGGTGCAGCCAGTCAGCAGTAACTTGCCATGTGCAGGCAACACATGTACTGGAGAAGGAGCTGTAGGCACTCTTGCTGCCACCAGCTCTGAGTCCTGGTCTCTTTTAGAGATGGGTTGCAAACCTCTGGGTTAAGCATATGTATCTCAGGGTTGACTTTGACATAGGTAAGTTTTCCTTAAATGGAAGAAAATTAGACACCCTCCTGAGAATCTTTCTGGTTCCATTTCCCTTTTTAATTGTTAATAATTCGGGTTAACACTGAATGGGCTATTTACACTAGAAACCAAGTCTTCTGACCAGTAGCTTTAGGGACCAAGTCAAATCTGTGACAGAGCTACAAGTATTTGTTTCACTCCTTAACCCTTGCACTAAATTCATACAGTTGCCTGTGTGAGCTTCTACCTTGATCATGGCAGCCTGCACCTCCTTTGACTATGCCCGCTAAAATTGACAGGACCTTTATTTCCCAGTTTTAAAAGTATTTATCCCTTACTGAAGGTGCTGCAAAAAAATGTTTCAGTGTACTCTTTCAGTGAGGCTGAGAAAAGAATGTGAGAAAGAGCTTTAGGTATAATGTTAACATGAAGAAGTTTGGCTCAAAGTGTTGATATTTGCCAGGGAGAGCACAGATTAGCTTCTCAAACACTGGGGCATGCAAGCACAGAGGCTGCTGCAGTACTCCCTGTTTAAGCAGCCATTTCAGCAGTTACTCAGCAGGCAGTGGGATGGGAAGGATGTAAGTAACGTTGTATATTGGTACCACATGTGGAGGCAGGAATCGCCTGATGCACATACACACATCCCATCCAGATCTGAAAAAGAGGCCATGTGTTCCTTTTTCTCTAAACCACTGCATCCACAATCCACTGGAAAAGCAAAACACTAGGTGTAATTGTCCCAAAGTCCAGGATACAGAAACTAACAGATACTTTTCCATGATATCTGCAAGTAAATGGATCAACCCAGTTCCACATTTAGGCATTTAATTAAATGGCTCAACTTTTGTTATTTTTCATACCACAGGAAAAAAAATTCTTCCTTTGGCAGAGAGTCCTTCCTCCTTAGATCTCAATCTCTGCCTAACAGGGTTTCTATGCACACAAACCTTGAATTGTCTTGACGCATACAAATCACAAGGTTTTGGCTGCCTGATGACAGGAGATGTGGTGACTTATTCCCATAAACCAGACATTTCAGTGTGTGTAAAGCAGCCCAGATTGTGATTGGCATGTGGCTACTTTCAACCAGCTTGTTTCTCCCATGGCTGGCATAATGCCAATTGAAGCATTTTAATATTAAGGTGGTTGTGGAAAAGTAGCAGATGCAATAGCTGAGGAACAAAAAAAAACCCAAAACCAAAACCAAAACACTATTGCTTTATGAAGTGTTTTGGCTCATTTACCCATTCTAAATAGTTACCAATGACTAAGTGCCTGAGTTCAGCAAACAAAGGTGGTTTGTCTTGCACAACTTCATTTGTCCAGTTTGGGATGGATAGGGTCCACTAAACCACCAACCACATGTATGATAGGAAGCTCTCACAGAAAAAGATTTTTTTCTATCAGCTGAAACAGGACCGACTTGCTTTAACTCTTTTGTCATACAGTTGTGATTTACTTATTAAGCCATGCTATTGCAGGACAATGAGAAGCATCAGCTTCACTCAGGCTGAACAAAGCCCTCATCCTTTCTGTCCCCAGATAGAGGGCTCAGTCTGAGCCTAGTATTGTGCACAGCCTCCCTATATACTTTTTTTTGCTTTCTAGCATGGATGTCTTTTCAGTGGAGCATTAGTGGAATATTTCTCCAATCCTTGTTCACATTTTGTAACAAAAATGCACAACCAACCTCTTTGGGTTATTCACTTTTCTATTTTATCAGGATCCATTTAACTGCACAGCAATAGCTTTTAAATTCAGGTAGTTACGTAATATGTATTCTCACCATAGAGGTAGGAGCAACTTAAAGCCATGGGGCTGATGCTTCACCACGTGCAATCTCCTTGGATGGCCTCTCACAAAGTCTGGCATCTTTTCTCAAACAGTCAGCTTTTCCTTTCCCTAAATCTTGTGGCTCAGACATACAATCAAGTTATCATCATTTAAAAAGTTTACCCAATCCTCCTGAGTCAGCAGGACTGCCAAGGTGAAGGTTCTTCAACTCTTTTTCTCTCTAACATGTTTCGCCCTACACTTGCTACAACTTAACAATCGAGCTAGATGCTGACAATCCTCACTCAGCTGATGCACATTGAATTGCTGCAACAGAATCACATGCCTGAGACCTCAATTCACTAATTTATTGAGTGTGACATGCTACTGATGTCTTCTTTTTGTGTCTATGAAGCAGGATGCAACTAACTATATAAAAAATTATAAGTGACTGCTTGTCTTTGCAATAATTTTGGTCATAAGAATAAATCATTTCGGAGTGGATAAAAGAGGCAATTCTATTTGTAGCCTTTACTGCTGAATGACTTTTATATATATATATAAGTGAAATTATCATTTTTAAAAGGCAAGAACAGCAACCTACAAGACCATTAGATAACACCTCAATAGTGTTAAAAATATCTGCACTTTTTTCAGGAGCATGCAATATAACAATGGGGGATTAACTCTTTATCATACTGGATTTACCTTACTTTTGTCATAGAAGGAATGCTGCTTACAAGTTTATGGCAGTGGAGTTGTAGCTGGAAAAAAATTACAAAGTCCTGAGTAAGGAAAAGGGTATTTCAGCTGGTCAGTCACTGCATGTGCATGAATGAACAACATGTCTTGCATTTCTCTGTCTGTGAGGACAAAAAAACACATGCAAGCACACTTACCAAAATGTAAATTGACTGACTTCATTTGGCCCGATAAATCTGCCAATTGTAAGGAACTGTCAGGTAGCTTAAACGAAAATCAAATTTATAGTTAAGACTTAGGAATGATCCAAAGCTAAAAATCAAGGCACAAGGCAGTCTTAAATTATGTCATTTGTCTCCTGCAGACATGAAACTCTGGGGTAAAAGCCATTCCAAGTCTGGTCTATGAGACTGTGCCCAGGACAGGTGGTGGGTGACTCCTGTGACACTGTGCACCAGGCAAATAGTCATCTGGGTGGCTCTACTAGAAGAGCACCAGACTGCAATTACAAGTCCAGGCTTGAGCTTGGTCCTGATGGAAGAATTTGTATTTACAGCTCAGCGAGAGGCTTGGCACCTGGCCTGAGCCCCAAGGAAGGGACCCGCCAAGGCACCTATCTGAGTTGCTCTTCCCCAGAAAAAAGAGGGCAAGGGAGAAGAAAGGTGTCAAGCATTCAGACTGTAATCCAACATGTGGACACTGTGTGCATACTCAGTGGGGATCTGTGAGAGCTCCTGCACTCTGCACTGAGACCAAATGGAGCCCAACATGAGACAGGCATCAAAGCATTATGAGGGCAATAGAGCACTAATAAATTCTGAGACCTGTGAGCCCAGTTAGGTCTGCTCAGTGGGAGTCTTTCTAGAGCACAACAGGATAAGAAGCATTTCCCCCACCAGGAAACTGCATTACAAAGCCAGACACCATCTCTCCTTTCCCTCTCATTCCTGGCTCTTTTCATCTTGCTATCGTTATGCTGCTGAAACAAGACCTTCCTCCTGACATCAGTGTTAGTGCAAGCTCATTAATCCAACTGTCATTTTGTCCTCAAACTGTCCATGGAACTTCTGGTGAGCACTCCAGCACTCAGAGTACCCCGACACTGGGAGGTAGACAATGGCAGAAAGGGGATAGTGCTTTCAAAGCACCCTGCTGGCACCCTAAGAGCCTCATGCTCTTTATCTCAGCCCCAGGCTTCCTCTGTGACCCTCAGTAGTGCTGAGTTTTCCGCTATCTGTTTTACTTTGGCAACAGTTTAGAGATAACTCCAGCTAATGGGGAACGGAACTATTCTTAGCCACCGGTGGCCCGGTGGCAGGTGCAGCCGTGGGCACAAAGCCGCGCGTGGGAAGGTGGCAGATCCATAGCGATACCATCCCACCGTGCAGCCCCAGGCTTCAGGCGTGTCAGGAGCACTCAGGAGTAGGCATATGATTAAAAATAAGCTAAAGCAGGCCCATGTTACTGAATAATTAGAGCAAATCCCATCTAGAAATGTAGAGGTATAATCAGCGATAAGCACCTGCAGAGCAAGTTATGATAAGCCATGTGGAAACCTTTGTCACCAAAAGCCAAGCTGCTGGTTGCAAATGCATCTGTGCCCGTGCTCATGGTGCTCCTGTAGCCACAGCAGTGTCAGAAACAGAAGAAAAAAAAAAAGGTTTTATCTTTATTTGAACTGTTTCCTCTTAGTAAAAAGTGCTGCCACACACACATGGCTCAATAAACCCAATACAACTTCTGCATGGAGCTGTGAATGACAAAGCACAGCAAAGTGGAAGAAGGGAAAGGCAAATGTTTCTGAGATCTACCAGTGGCACTAAAGAGCCCCAGACGCATGTCCAAAAGTGTTCCTATGAAATTGGTCACATGCCAAATGTTAAACTCCTGTCTGGTATAACTGTCTTCCAATTCAGGTAAAGATGTAGTTAAATTGATACATAAGGTATAAGTCAATAAAGACATTCAAGAGAAGTAAGAGAAAATGTTGGAAAGGTTTTGTGCATTTTTACTGGTATAGATTTACAAATTACATATTTTTAATTCTTCATCATCTTTTTTTTTCATTTTTAATACAAAAACTGTGTGTATAAAGAACCTTCAGACACTGACAGAAGTGTTCCTTTTATTTATTTATGTTTTCAAAAAGAAAAACACTGTGATCAAAACAAAGTTTTATTGTTTGCTAGAAACCACTTTTCACAAGTTTCAAGCCTGTGCTTCCATGTGTTTAGAGGAGCCCCTTTATGCCTGAACAGTGCCACCTGACTGCAAGCAGCACCAAGCACAACACAGTTTTTCCCATTCTGCAAGAACTTCTAGGACTTTGCTTTCTTAATACAGGGAAACTCCACTGAAATCAGAATTCCCAGCAGAGGATCTAATAACTTAAGGCACCAGCATAAGTTTTTTCTGAACTGATCCAGTGCAGAGGTCTAACAACTGAGGACATTGCAGGCTACAGAGTATGACTGAATTAAAAATAGTTTTACTGCCCTTTGAGAGAGAAAGTAAGGTTGCAGTAGTCAAAGAGCTGCCTCTACATCCTACCGCTCCCTCAGGCAACCTCCTGAATAATTGTATCTATATTGTATCTATAGGGTTTCATATAGGTCTTTCATGCGTGAGCTTTGTCTCATCTAGTTTTTACAGAGTGGCTAACTTACGTGTTGTACATGCAAAACTCAACTCCCAACACCCCTGCAAAGTCTCTGCCTGCATCCAACTTCACCATAGTGCCATGGTACCAGGGGGCCACCCGGCTTCTGTGGGAGCGTGACCTGTGAGCCACTCTTCAATCTTGTCACCCCCAAAATATCATTTGGCTTGTCGGTCTTGTTTAAGACACTATTCTTTGTTGTTGAGGATGGCAAATCACACCTCTGAATGCTACTTGTTGTTGGGCTCAACAAAATTGGGACATTGTCAAAAGAAAGAAGGAAAGAGAACAGAGGGACTGTGCGAAGGGACTGAATGATAAAAAGCTGCAGCAGAAATGCTTGATCAGTTGTAGCTGCAAGATCCCCCAGCTCTGGAGTACCTGTCTGTTGATAGAAGTGGCCTACAATTACCTCAGTGTCAGTTTTGACACTTTCTGGTATTCTTTAAGAATACACATGGAAAATAAGGAAGTGGCTGGTGATAGCCAACATGGTTTTACTAAAGTCAAAATCATGCCTAGTTGCTAGCCTTCTACAACAGAGTTACAGTGTTGATAGACAGGGGGGAAGCAAATGATGTCATCTACCTGGACTTGACAAAGCATTTGACACTATCTTGCACGACATCCTTGACTCTAAATTGGAGAGATGTGGATTTGGCATATGGACCATTCCATGGATAATGCATTGGCTAGACGATTGCACTAAAAGAGATGCATGTGGTCAATGGCTCGAAGTCCAAGTGGAGATGACTGATGAGTGGTGTTCCTCAGGAGTCAGGACTGAAACTGGCACAGTTTAACATCTTTGTCAGCTATGTGGACAGTGGGATTGAGTGCACCCTCAGCAAGTTTGCAAATGACACCAAGCTGCATGGTACAATCAACATGCTAAAAGGAAGGATGGCATCCAGAGGAACCTTGACAAACTTAAGAGGTAGGCCCATGCAATCAAGTTCAATAAGGTCATGCACATGGGTTGGGGCAATCTCAAACACAGATACAATCTGGGTGATGAGAAGATTGATAGCAGCCCTGGAGAGAACTTGTGGCTGCAGATTAACGAGAAGCTCACAGTGACCCAGCAATGTGCACTTGCAGTCCAGAAAGCCAACCATATCCCAGGATGCATCAAAAGAATGATTACCAGCAGGACAAAGGCGATGATTCCCCTCCTCTATTCTGCTCTTATGAGACCCTTCCTGGAGTACTACATTCAGCCCCTGACATAAGAAAGACATTGTTGGACCTGTTGGAGTGAGTCTAGAAGAGGGACATGAGATGATCAGGGAGCTGGAACACCTCCCTTATGATGACAGGCTGAGAGAGTTGGAATAGAGAAGTCTCCAGGAAGACCTTATAAAAGCCTTGTAGTACTTAAGAGGGTCTTACAGAAAAGATGGTAAGGGACTTCATACAAAGCCACGTAGTGATAGGACAAGAGGTAATGGCTTTAAACTGAAAAAGGGTAGATTTAGACTATATGTAAGGAAGAAGTTCTTCACTGTGAAAATGGTGAGACACTGGAACAGGTTGCTCAGAGACATCGTGGACATCCCCTCCCTGGATGTGTTCAAGGCCAGGCTGGATGAGGTTTGTGCAACCTGATCTAGTGGAAGATCTCGCTTCCCAGGGCAAGGGCAGTGGAATTAGATGATCTACAAGGTTCCTTCCAACCTAAACCATTTTAGGATTCTGTAATACTATGATTAGACAGAGAAGAAGATCTAGATGTCTTGTGATCTGTGATTCTGTGATTCTATGTCTTTGTGATATTTATTGCTCATGGGCAACTATCTTTGTCACTTCGCTGAGTATTTTTCTACATTTGCATGGTGTCTGGGGCTTTTTAGCATACCAAGTAGACTGCTCTGTGAGGAAGACAGGCATGTAGATATCAGAAAAGGTTTAGTCTTTTTCCTCCCCTGACCAGTGCCCACAAGAACACCACACAAACACACACAGCATGGTCACATAGAGAAGCAACACAAAGCTGTTGTGGTCCCTACCTCTCATCTGAGGTTTCTGTTCCTCCAAGCCATTGAGCTCACCCTCTCCCAGATTTGTACTCTTTGAAAAAGATGAGAAAATAATTGTCTCTTCTCTTTACAGAACCCATGAAAAAACATCCACAGCAAATGGACCTTCATTATAGTCTGTCTCAGCAGCAAAACCAGTAACTCAGTGAACATCGGCAGATTACAACTAAGGGGAGACCATAAAAGTAAGAAAAGGTTTGGTAGATTGTATGTGCTGCTTCTTGTTCTATATCTGGCTGGTGGACAGAGAATTTAAGCTCCAGTATGACCAAACCAGACTACTCTACAGTGTTAAATTGACTAAAAAAAAAAATCTTCCTGAAAGAATAAACAATTTGTAATTAATTGCAATATGGTCATGGATTTCAATTCTCTTCTTCCTGGTCATTCAGTCAAAGATTTCAACTATTTTGATGTGAAATTCTGATAAAATATATTTGCAAAGTTAAAAGTCAAAATTTTCTAGGAATCTTTGTACAGGATGCAATCAATTTCTCTAGATAAGCAGGGGATAATTCAGTTACTATATTCACCACACCTGCTACCACCAAACTTGCCTAATTTTTATTCTAAAGGTTTATCTTAAGTAATGTTTGCTGTCTTTTGTCACTTTTTGAAAGATACACAAAAGCACAGGGGAAACTACCATTATACAAGACTATCAAATACTCAAAATAGTCTGAGAATAAACAGGAAAATTTTCTTTAAATATCACATCATTAAATAATAATACCATTAGGTTCTCTTATAATTGTATTATGCTTATTCAAACAATTAGATGCATTTACATTTTTAATCACTTCTCTGCAAACATGAGGATTAGAAATTAATACTTTATTTTTTAAATGCAATTAAGACAAGCGAATAAACAACCCCAGCTTCAGTTGGCATAAATCAGAATAGTCACACTGGGGAATTACAATTTATGCTGAATTGTTTTATTTAATAATCACAGATTCTTCTCATGCATCTTTTTGTCATTCCATTTATCTCACATGCTGCTTCTTTCCCTGCCCTGCAATAAATTCTGAAGAATGAATATATATATATCAATACTTACAAAGCAACACATTTACCCTGGGACAATCTGAACCCTTTGCTTTTGACCATAACTGTTGCAGCTACAGGGTAGAAAGTTTGTCACTAGGAAAGGTCTTCTCTTTGTGTCCAGAAGTACTTTTCAGTAAGCTTTCTCTAAGCTTAAACAGTTCACTCAGACTCTTGCTCACATTCTGCAACACACCACAACTGACTGCAGCTTAACAAAAGTGCCATATGATGTCAGGTTAGGTGAAAATTATCCCTACAGGCTCTGGTGACTTAATATACACCTGTAAAGGGCAACCAACACAGTTGTAGGAGTGCCAGCATCTCCATTTCTACCCCTCTGCTCAGCCTGCTTTAGTTTTGTTTGTCTTACTCCTCTTCCTCCTTTACTTCTCTGGGTCATTCAGAGGGCAAGGCTGGGGGGCAGTGCTGGATTCCAGCCTGGGAAAGCCTACAGTTCCTTTGTTGTTTACCTGCATGGACCTGCTGATCCTCAACAGGCATTGTGGGTTCTGTGTGCTATTTTCTTACTGGAAACCAGAGCTATTCCTTCCTCTTTCATAAATCATGGCTAGGACCCCTTAATTAATAATAAATTACACCATTACAGGTTGGGAGGTGATCTGCTGGAGAGCTGCCCTGTGGAGAAGGACCTGGGAGTCCTTGTGGACAAGTTATCCATGGGACAACAATGTGCCCTTGTGGCCAGGAAGGCCAATGGTATCTTGGGGTGCATTAGGAAGAGTCTGTCCAGCAGGTCAAGGGAGGTTCTGCTCCCCCTCTACTCTGCCCTAGTGAGACCTCACCTGGAATATTGCATCCAGTTCTGGGCTTCCCAGCTCAAGAGGGACAAGGATGTACTCAACAGAGTCCAACGGAGGGCTACAAGGATGACTAAGGGACTGGAGCACACGCCTTATTAGGAAAGGCTGAGACACCTGGGGCTCTTTAGTCTGGAGAAGATGGAGAGGGGATTTAATAAATGTTATAAATACAGGAGGACTGAGTGTAACCTCTTCTCACTTGTGCCCTGTGTTAGGACAAGGGGAAATGGATGTAAGCTAGAGCACAGGAAGTTCCACCTCAACATTTTACTGTAAGGATCACGGAGCACTGGAACAGGCTCCCCAGAGAGGTTGTGGAGTCTCCTTCTCTGGAGAGTTTCAAAACACTTCTGGATGCATTCCTTTGTGACCTGTGCAAGATTATATGGATCTGCTCTATCAGGGGGGTTCTTCCAACCCCTGACATCCTGTAATCCTGTGACCCCAGACTGGACGAAATGACAGTAAATCAAGAGTAACAGATTTCTGTGGCCTTGGTACTCAGTTTTTCTCCTTTTTAGGGAGCTTGTTCTGGTTTTCCTTTCACATCATCATTGTTGGGACAGAAGCAAACCTAAGTGTTGTAAGAGGACTCCTCACAAAGCTCATTTTTTCAGCTAATTTACTGATAGCATTTTATAGACACAAATAATGCGTAACAGTTGAGCTGCCTCTTGGTGTATAGTTGCCAAAGTAGCAGAGCGGTTTTAAGTGAAAGGCCTATTTTACATTTTCTGTAATCCCTTTTAAAGTGAGTGCTTCAATTTATAATTTCGTACCCTATACTACTGGTCTTTATTTTTGTTTAACTTTCATGCTGAAAATATCTTATTTCAGATATTTTAACACAGTAATGTTTCTATGTAGGTTTAATAATTTCAATTGTAATATAATTTTAAAGAGTTCAATACTGGTTTATGGGCTGGCTCATTTATAAAAAGCAAATTCCAGTTGTTAGTTTACAAGCTGTAATAGAAAGGAAATGGATATCAAACCTTTGTTTGGGGCTCAGTAAACTACAAGCACAACGTACAGTTTTATGAAGGGAAATTCTTTCCATATATATTTTTTTCTATTTCACCAGACAGAAACAATTTTCTGACATTCTTCCTCCCTTTCCAGAGGTTCTGATTCAGCAATAGACCATGTTCCACTCACTGCTACACAAGGATCACAAAAGACTTGCAAACTTTGAGCTTATGATTTATGCCAGATAATCTATTTCAAGCATGCACAGTGCATACCAGTACAAAACTGATGACAGCATCTAGGGAAAGAGCAAGCAGAAGAAACAAAAATCAAGAAACAGGAGAAAAGATGATCGTCACTTGGTGGCACTGCCCAGCCAAGAGGGCACAGTAAGCTGTATCTGTTCCACTGCAGTTCTTCATACACAGAGGGTGGTTTAGTAAAAACAGAATATTCTGATGCTGGAGGTAGGTATCACTCCCTGATGCCACCTTTCCATCCAGGGAAAAGGACAGTTAGGACATTTCTAGAGGACAACCCTGATTGGGGACACTGTCCTCAAGCATCCAGTCCCTCCATCATCCCTGCTCCTTCCACCATCACTGCTGGTTCATAACGGTCACTTCCAGGTGATTTTGGGTGTACAACAACTTGACAGCATCAGACAGAAAGGCTGTGAACAGGGTACTGATGATGATGCTTTTCACTTTTGTCCTGAGAGAACCTTGTTCCTTCTGAAAATAGCACAGAAAGGAACCTCTTAAGTCACCAGGACAATATAACAAATGCAAGCACCAAAGAGCATCTGTACAGGAACACTTAGGAGTACTGACAGAATATAAAAAAGAAAAAAAAAATTTAAACTGTCTATGACATTTACATAAATAGAATATAATATTCCATGCTAGATTTAGCCAGGCTAGTATTAAAATTCATTTCTTGTCCAAAACATAATACTTTATCTGTGCCTCACAGGATCAGAAATGAACACTCAAGAGATTTAAAACATGATTTTTTTGGATGTCTTTCCTAAACCAGAAGCATGTAAGTATTTATATATGCTTATATTCCTGAATCCTATCACCTTTGCAATGTCATCCAAGTTTCATCTGCTTTTTTGATTGCATGGCATGAATGACACAATTTATACGTATTATCCTCTAAGTCCATCTGTCAGTATTACAGTACTAATAGTTCAAACAATTTAAGATAAAATTGATCATCACAGAGAGAGTAAAAAAGTATAAAATATTTTAAAGCGGGCTTATGAAATCTGCATCTCTTCCCAATTTTTCAGTCAAAATTTCTAACCACAACAAAATGCCACATGATTTCAGACTGAAAATTCATCCAGCTTAGTATTTTATCTGGCCAATAGAGGCTATCTGCAGGTACTCTGGGAAAAAGTATAAAAAACAAACCATGTCTGAAGTGATGCTGGTAGCTCATTTTGAGCTCATTGACTAGATTTGTCATTTTTCCCCCCATACAGTACTTTAAATTACATATCATATCATTTGTCATTTTATTCCCCTGTCAACAAATACTGTGATATCACGCTAACTTCTTACTGTCGCTTTCCCAGTTGATTATCCCAAATCACCTTCAGACTTCATGACCTCTATATTTTCTTCACAAATCTAACAGTATAGCCTGCAGTAATGTATCTCTTATGGGGCTACATTAGTAACCTCATTCCATTGATAGAAGTTTTCATTCTTCAACTCTTAGCAGTTATTTACCTCAAAGTGACTTCTTCCTGAACTGCAGGGAGGTTTAAGAGTGTTTAGGTTTTTTAAGACCTCTGGCTAATGATCTTGCTTAAAGTTTATAGTAAATAAATTTAAGTGAGGCTACATGAGTCACTAGAAAACATCATGAGGGGAGCCCTCTGGGTGTGATAACTCTGAATTAGATGGATTAACATGATCTTTCCATCTCTGACTTCCAGCTTTAAACTAAGATTTTCCATAGCTTACCAAGAGTGCTGATTCACAGCTTTCCCGCACATACACACTCTTCTTTAGAAAATATAATACTGGCTATACCAGGAGAATAGATGTAGGTTTTCCTGAGTCTTTGTCCTCATTCAGGTTCATCTGCATCCCCAAAGATGTGTAGTAGAGCAGTCTGTAGCCTGACTGTGGGGGTTCTCTGCATAGTTATGAACAGCATGGAGGAACTCATTCTGGACTTTTCTCACCTCTTTTTGGTATTTTCCCCATGGTCATTTCATTCCCAGCCCAAGATTATCTGGCTTTATTTTTAATTGTCTTACAAACCCCCTTACTCAGGGAGAAGAAATAATTCACAGCTGGTATGTTCTTTACTGTCTTTGCCAATCAAAACATACAGCTTGCCATTTACTGGTAACATGGCTATCATGATTCAAGACACTTGGGTCTTCTGTTAGGTACTTCTGGCATGTCAATGAAAATTTACACCAGTGAAGAAGAAAACCATTGAGTTATTAAATATTCATTTGAATAGGTAAATCTTTGTCTGAATGGAAGTGTCTAGAGAGAGTTCCATATTTAACAAGGGGGCTTACTGAAACCATGCCTGCAGACAGCATCCTTGCAATTTTCTATCACATTTGCTGAACACCTCTCTGTAAAAGAAAGGTGGAACCCTATGTTACAAGGGACACTAAAAATTTGTTTCTAATTTAGGAATGCAAGGTGATGCTGGTGGAACAGGAAATCAAATTGCCAGTGATTCCACATGTGGTGATCAGGAAATTATTCTCCTCTTAGTCAGACAGACTCTTGGTAATAAGCTAGAAGTCAAAGGCAATGATCCAGAGTTTGACTGGAAATAGAGTGTGACCTGTCATGTCTTACACATTGAACTTTTTAGACTTAGACAAATCCATGCTTTTTTGGATCTTTGGGTTGAGCTGAGCCTTGCTTATTTTCAGAGAAGCTATATTTTGAGCACAGGCTCAGCAACTGGAAGATAGCACTTGGCCACAGCATTGAAAGAGTTACAGTACATACTAAGAGCTCAGCTTGTCACATGTGTTGCCTGGTAGCAGGGTTCATCCTCATCCCTCTTCCTTCATGTAACTGCTATGAGGCAGGGAAACGTTTTTATGTGCCCTCTTAAGACAATCTCCTGGCATGAAGCAGAAGAAACCTTACAGGCTTATAAAAGATTTTAAAATGTAGAAGGTAAAATCAAGAGCATCTACTTGATTGCACAGAGCAAAGAAACAGTTTTTTTCCATCTTTCATATGAAACCTATTGTATCATAATAATTATTACAACATTAAAAAGAGAACTTAGAGAAAAATCAAAACCCAGACAGGAAACAAAATAGAAGAACATTTTTTGATACCTCCTAAAGATTACATTTTGAATGAGGTCTTAAACACACAAGGGCAGGCAACCCCCATCAGTTTTACAGTTGTATTTGTTTAGCCAACCAAATGGGCAAAACTACTAAAAAGAATATGTTTCTAAGGCAGGAGCAAGTAAATCAGTCTACTGCTTGGAAAAGGAGGCAGTTTATTCAGAATTGGGAAGTTCTTTGTATGAAGGCTTCACTGGCTTGTCTAGATGAGAAAGAAAAATACTGTGATGATGTAAAAGCCTTTTTTTTTTTTCCTTCTATACCCATGTTTATGGGTATATACACGGATATACCCGTGTATATGGGTTTTAAGAGAAAATTTGTTTCTTATATGAATTAATGTTATACATTTGTCTATATAAATCTGAACTGACATGAATGACAAACAGAGGTCCCTTCCTGTGAAGTTCTTCAAGATTCAAATCCCTTTTCCTAATGAGTGTCTTCTTATTAATGGCAAGGAAACAAGTGTAATAGGAGAGAGCCATTCCCTGAAATAATCAATACCCATTGGTTTCAGTGCTCAGTTATTCTTAGAAAATCAATCCTAATTTTCTAAGAAAATAGACCAGATGTTGGTCACTTGCATCACTGAATTCTTGGTGTCACAGATGACATTGCCCACAGGAATTGTCACTTTGTGCTAGAATGACTGGCCAAATTAAAAAAAAAAAAAAGCATTATATTCAAGGACTCATTACTGCACACTTAATCATATTCATAATGCCAGGCTAGCACAGCTGTGTACCAATGTAAATAATGCCTTTCAAAAACTGAGTTAAAATTTATAAAATCCTTAGCTCAACAGAAGAATTTTTATTTATAAATTTATTTCATTCTTTACAAAAATCTAGCCTTTAGGAGGCCAACAAATAAATAACTTTAAGTCAGTTAAATAAGCTTTCAGGATGTCCTTAGTTTCTTCATCATTAAGGGCATAACATATTAAAATTGGAAATAGTCCCTGCTGCCCTGAAACATCTCATCAATCACAGACTTGTGTTTGTGTTGACATCTTTTGCTTTTCCCTCCAAAGAAAAGAAGTTGGCTAAACAGAGCATCTGCCTAGAGCCAGTCTTTTCCCCAAAGGAATCTCATGCTTATTGGAGTGAAATGAAACTACTGGATTCCAGCAAATATTTGTGAGAAGAGAACAGGAATAAAAAAACCACACTAGCATGAAAAGTAATTACTTGATCAGTTTAAACACTTGCATAAGCCCTTTCTCCAAAATGGCAATAATTACAACTTTTAGCCTCTTGATGGTAAATCTTTCTCCTTACTGCCTAACAGTTCAAACTAGAGCTATAGATATGCTCAACACGTCATAAAAAATTCCATCCTTGAAAAGAATTTTCAAATACTGAGAGACCCAACTGAAGAAAAGGAGCAAAATACACAGGGAGACATATTTGTTTCATTCTGGATATCCATTGCACATGAAAGATAAATAAAATCAGTTGGAGAAGGGAAAAGAAGGTTTAGGATAGAATGTATAATAGCATCTAGCTGATCCAAAGGACCAAATCCTGCTATGGGTCTTAAAAACCTAAACCTTTCTACATTATTATTCCATAATGTGTTTTTATGGTTAATAAAAATATAATGTAAAAATTTAGACAAGAACAAATCAGGAATATAATGTCTCCATCTTTGTGCAGGAAGCCACTAGACAGTTAACTAAAAATACTTTTCATTTGCCTCTTCTGAGAAAAGAGAGGATATATTTGCAGGCAGAACTGAGCACAGGTGAGAGATACAGAGAGATAGAGGCTCTGCCTGTCATTTTGTATTTCCTTAGTTTTTGCTAGTTACCTCCAGAGACTCTAAATTTCTGCTCCTGGAAAATGTAAGACTCCTCAAGCCTTGATCATATTGACCTTCCCAGGACCGATCTCATTGCCAAGTCTCCTAGAGTCCACAAACGGGTAATCCTGTCCATGAGGCCTGGTATGTCCCACTCAAGTTATGCCTGCAGGAAAACATGGAGGGGACCTCTCTAGCTTCTACTGAGTTTGGTGGTTGAAGCACATGGGAAACATGAGGCTGTCCTTCGAGATCCTTTTGGCTTGAACAAAGGGAAGACCATTTCACTTCAGGTGAATTCAGGCTCCATGTGAGCCATCTGCCTGTTGCCCCACGTTAGGCGGTCTGATCCTGGACCTTCCCCATCCAACCCATCAAATTTGTTCCAATGGTCTGTTTCCCTTGTCTCAGTCTGGCTATTGTCATGGGTGTCACACTTCACACATAAGCATTGGTTTAGATTCAGCACGCATTGCTGAGGATAGAGGTGGATAAGGGGAGTCCGAGATGTTCTCTGCTGCTGCTGTCAGCAGTCTGGTCCATGCTTTCTTCTCCCTGTGCCCCATCAGTGCCACCTCCATCCCTCCAGGCCTTGATCTGGAAACTCATCCCAATAGCATGACTGCAGGGGAACTGAGATAACACTGAGGCTTTAACTCACAGACTGCCCCATGAACATTTTCTATTTAAAACTTTTGCCTGAATGCCTGATAAAGGCTGATGTACAGAGGATTCGGTGATGTTGGATAATTGTACACAGCGAGAGCAACCAGCACGAGCCAGGGTTCCCTTTCTTTCTACACAAAATTTTGAAATGTATTTACTGCCACTGATAAGGTTACTGAGAAGTCTCCCTCCATGTTTCAGTATGTCTTGATAAAACTCTCATCATTGCTAGGACAAATCTCTTTGTACAACTCTGTTTACTTTTCATTTGCTATCAAAGAAGGAGGGCACACCACTGCTGTGGGACATGAGATGGCACACTATGGCATTCCTCTGACCAAAGGATGTTAGTCTTGCTGAAAAGATGGACAAAAATTGCTCAGTCACAACTGAACAGTTCTGCCCACAACTAAACATCTATATTTTTTGTCTTTTCAAAAGCCATATATATTTGTTATAAAGGGAGTACTGTCACTTCTTGTGTAATTTGACCAAGAGGAGATTGACACAGTGATCGCAGATAGCTGAAGGAAACGTGCAGGCACTCAGTTGTAGCCTTTGTTTCAGAGTTTCTCTGACATTTGAATATTCTGTGTCTGTCTCTCTAGGGCACATACCACACCCACTATCCTTGTCAAGGAGCACATCCATAAAGCTTTCCTGCCAACCAGACCATCAAGGCATAAGTGTGAGTAAGTGCTCAAATAACTGCTACACCATGTAGTGTTATACCCTGATCATTAATTTTGCAGGAGTAAATGTCTGATGAGCTATCATAGAATCATCAAGGCTGGAAAAAACCTTTAAGATCATCAAGTCCAACCATTAACCCTACTCTGCCAAGTCCACCACTAACCCATATCCCCAGGCACCACAGCTATACGTCTTTTAAACACACCCAGGGTTGGTGACTCGGCCACCTCCCTGGGCAGCCAGTTCCAGTGCCTGGCAACCCTTTCAGTGAAAAATTTTTTCGTAATGTCCAGTTTAAACCTCCCTTGGTGCAGCTTGAGTCCATTCCCTCTTGTTCTGTCACTAGTTACTTCTGAGAAGACCAGTGCCTACCTTGCCAGAGTCAGCTGAGTTGAGATTTCCAACCTCATGATTAGGAGCAGGTGAAAAGTGTCTGTCTTTTTGCCTGTGCTTTAGGTCAGGTTTGCTCTTCTGTCTAGACATCTCCCTCACTTAAAAATTAACATTGAGCATACCTGCCTATATGTTAATTTCTTTAGGTTCTCTTCTAACCTCCTAGGATGTACAGATGCTTGTTTATTTCAGTCACACAATTTGAAGGACCTCCTACAACAGCAAATAGTGTCATCACATAACTTTTTTGGGGGCACAAGTTGAAATACAGCAAATTCCATCAAAACAAAAGAAAACTTTTTTCACACTGTGTGTTTGACAGAACATGGAAAGATGTTGCCTAGAGACATTGTGGCATCTCCATCTTTGCAGATACTCAAAGCTGACTGGACATGTCCCTGAGCTCCCTGCTCCAGGTGACCCTGTTCTGAGAGGGAAGGTTGAACCAGATGATCTCCAGAGGTCACTTCCCACCTCAGCTATTCCAATATTCTGTTTTACATGAGCCATTTCATCATGCACATAGAACACAAGAAAATCTGTGACAGCCTTTCATGGTCTGCAGTGGTCATTAAAAGTTCCAGTTAAGGCTTTAGTTTATACCTGGTGTTGGAGCTGAGGCCTCAGCTGCAGTTAGATACCGGAAATACCTACTCAAAGAACAGGGAGGGAGGGCGGTGTGGAAGCACTGTAACAAAAACATGAACAAATCTGGTGTCATGATTTTGAAGGATGCAAAGCATATGTTGAAGAAGTTTTAAATTAGAGAAAAACTTATTGATATTCACTACTTCAAAAAAGGTTGATTTGTTTTTTTCAGACTAAAAGTTTTTTCCTGCTGCCATCAGTGAAGAATGTATTAATGAAAACAAATTTCCCATGGATGTTTGATGCCATCTGAAAATAAGAAGAGAAATTGCTGTTCCTATTCAGATTTTGGTTTCCATGACGCAAGCTGTCACTGGCAATGATGCTATACCAACACTTCCACAGCCTATATTTATTCAGCACTCACAAATCCTAACTGAGTTGTAAAACTTGATTAATTCCTTCTGCATCCCACACAAAAATGTCAGGGTCTCTTGCATTATGAGAACACAATGACAATTCCTTGCACATTGTTTGTGCTTCTATAAATGAAATGTAATTCCCCACCTCATCCCTCAAAATGACAACCAAGATATTGGATACCAATTTCATACACTTAACACAATATTTAGATTATTCCAGAAAACTTTCTGTAATGCTTGTGTTGCAGTGAACTGAAATTATTTAGAGTATATTTTTAATTATGAGCAAGGATAATCACCATTACAATCAATAGCAGCATATTAACCCCACATACTGCCTTAAGATGAGGAAAATGTTTGGTAAACAATCTATTACTGAAGTGAAATGAAACAGCTTTCAGAGAGACATTTGTAAGCAAAGTGTATAACTTCATGTTTATCAGCAGTAGCATAAAAACTGAGAAAATCTCTTAAAATATACTTTGATAAATCTTTTCTTCCCACAGCTGTATTTTTTCGTGCCCTGCCTACTATTTTTAAATGGAAAACAATTTCCTTCTATTTATTTGCATCTTCATGTGTGAAACAGAACTGCTGATGATATCGGGAAAGACTTTGGAACAAAGCTCATTAAATATTGTTAGTTTAACCCTGAAATCCCTAAATGACTGAAGTTTCTTTTAAAATTAATGTGAGGTCGGTCAGTGAGAGGACTTAGCATTATCAATGTACTGCACTGCACTATTCTTCATTGTTCCAGACACCATTAGGTACAGTACACAAATATATGTTGAAAAACCGAAGAGCAAGTCCCTGAAAGCCACAAAAATGTTAAATAGTGGTGATGCTTCATTCTAAAACTCTAATAATCATTATAATGATACGTACTTGATAGAAATGTTTGTGTATAATTTTTATTGTTAAGTTTAGCATACATGTAATCAAGAGTAATGTTTTCCTTCTTGGGGGAAAAGATTGCAAAAACAAAACTGAAAAAAAAAAATCTAAAAATGCTATTATCTTAATTATAGAGAGAAACAGTCCTTTGCATCACTAGAGTATGAAAGGTCACATGAACAGGTCAGGCCCCGAACAGTGCTCTTAGAAGCAGAAAATGTGGAAGGGTGAAGGAAACATTTGTATCTTTACCTGGATCATGCATAGCCTGTAGTGGAACAAAACTTTCCATAGGTTTATAGCAATAAGATGCAGACATTTATACAAATAGTGCATGTCATTCCTTAGGTAGGATAACCCTTAAGACCTGATAGTCCTGATGTGTCAGGGTGTAATGCAGTCACCACCTGTGCCAGTAACCTCTCTTTCTGCAGACTGCCACTCACAAACAATCATATGCTTTGGAGTGAGAGGCTTCCTAGTGCCAGTCCCTTTGCAGGATCCACCAGGGCCTTTGAAGCCTCAGCTACACCTGCTATAGCTGGGATGTCTCAGAGCAGAGACAGCTGCATGAGGGAGACCTGCTCGCAAGCCTACCGAACAAACCCTGGCTGTGGGTGTAAAAAAAGTCAAGCTAAGTCTGAAGCTCAGACAACTGGTGAGGCAGCCTGAAGGAGACTGTGTACCCTGATCTTTTCCCACAGCTGGAAATCCCTGCCCGATCCAGTACTGGCCCTTGCAGCCACCTCGCGTCATGGAGAGGGGACTTCTGGGGCAGCACCACACACCCCTCCTGACTTCCTGGCAATGTGAAATACCCAAGGGGTCCATACCCCAAGAGGGATAGCACAGAGTCCCCACCTGAGATTTTCCCAGTAAATTTAACACCTTCCTTGGACCATACATAACAGTCCTTACACACAGTCTAATATGGTAATATTGGCATCCCTCTGCTGCCCTTCACCTTCTGCACTGCTGTCAGTTCGGGAAGACTAGCTCAGATTGCAGTGTCAGAGCTCCTGCAAGAACAGTGGTTTTGTTCTGTGGCTTTTTGCCTGGGAATAAGGTTTAATCTGTCTGGATGCCATTCAGACCTAGAGGATCTAGGGCCACTGTTAGACAGCAGTAAGTTAAATGCTAAGGAGTGCATAATAAGAAAACAGAAGAACAACTTGAAGTGTATTTGATGATGCTTTTATAAAAGGGCATGCTTTCATGTTTGAAATATAGATATATATTTTAAATAATGAAAATACATCAGCATTTTATTCGATATACAATTCAAAAACTTCTGTTCTAAAATGTGTAGTGGTTGAAAATGTTTCTGATGTGAGCTCATCAGTCTGGAGCATTGCATTAAAAAGTAATTCTAAACCAAAGGAATTTGTCCTCCCATTCATATACTAAATTTCCATGTGATTATTCTACAATACTCTGGAATTCATGGATGCCAGACTTCAAGTTTCATGGAAACATTAGTTTCTGAGTCACGATCTTAATTGACTGTGAAGTGTCACAATGTCACAAACTATCATATCATAATTTGGCTTGGTTTATGCAAACCAATGTAACACATCTTTCCATCATAGATGTCAATAAGCATAGGACACCAAGAAAATATTCCATTTGAAGAATATTGGCTGTTTAAGTGATTAGTGGTCATCTGCACCACCACATAGAAATCTTCCAGTGACTTACAGATAAAATTTTATCTGGTCATCAATATCGGTTTCTCTGCATTGTCCATGTCCTTCATATTCTACTGATTAATTAACATTAATTACATAATTAAAACAAGAGGGGGCTTTTTCTAGAAATTCTGTTTGCCACAGAATATAGCTGATTCCATAGGTCTAGTACTCAGATAAAAATCTCAGAAATCTACACTGAATTAATCCTTAAACTAAAGTCAAGAAAGATACAGAAACTTCCTGGTTAATCATTTGAGCTTCCACTTAGTTCAGTACTACCACAGATGTTCCTTTGTAGTAGATACCGTGTAGATTTCAGACCCTGTGGAAAAGTAATAAAAGTTTATCCTGAAAATGTCCCACTCTTAAAAAGGTCCAAAAGGTCTCTTGTACAAAGAAGGAATTTAGGGGGTTTTGTTGTTTTGGTTTGTTTGTTTGTTTGTTTGTTTTTCCCAAGTTAAAGCTCTCAGGAATTGATCCAGATGTTGATGGAAGTGCTTGAACTCCTTCTACTGACTGCAGAGGAGTTTGGATCACCTTTTAAGAGTGGTGTAGGGTTCATCAGAGCTAAGATTACATTCAACTGAAAAAATAACAGTCTGAGGAGTTAGAAGTCTACAGTAATTTCATTCTATAGGGTTTTCTAATTATTTATAATAGGAAAATGCTATTAATAAATATTTGCTTTGGTACTTCCATATCATACTTCCACATCATATTACTCTCCTACAATTCTTTTCACTTGAAAATTTTCGAATGCTTGAAAAATATTAATAAAAGTTAACAGAATAAACAATACAGAATTTCACTGAGTCAAAGCCAAATACATGATTTGCAAGCTTATTGCAAAAATGGTGAGAAAGACTTGTAACTAATTTTCTTCCAAGTTCTTGATCGAATGCCTAACTCATTTTGGATGTCAACACTATAGTTTTGAACAGTTTTGGTTTTATGGTTACATAAGTATGTTAAAAAAAAAAAAAAAAAGAAAATACACACTCTGCTAAAAAGACTGTGTATATACTGAAAAATAGGTTTGAAAATTGCCAAATAATAAAGTCTAGAACCTTTTCTGCCTGGCAAGCTCTCACGTAATGTCAATTGATTTTTATCTGTTTGGAACAATTTTAGTTATTATCATTTTTAACAGTCACTTTACTACATGGATCGATTTACCAATATGAAAAGCCACTTGTGTATTGTTTGTTCATAGAACATTTATTTGACTTCACTTTTAAAGATCTCCTTCTAATAAGACACTAATGTATGTATTATATAGGTGTGCTACAACTGGACCTGATGGAAAACAAAAGTGAATTTCTAGGGCCTGTGGGACCAGGATAGTCAGCAATGCCAGGGGCCCCAGGCACTTTTACATGGAGATGGGTACCTGCAGGCCCACAGACTTTCCTGATAGCTGGAAAATCAGCATTTGGAAAAAAGACAAGACTCCCCTTTGGCCAACTATTTGAAACAATGACTGCCTAGAAGGATAAGCTCTCTAGAGTAAATTTCTTTCTAGAGGAATCATGGTTTAGCAGAAACAGTGAAAAGGACCAGGCTTATAGACCCAGAAAAATTCACTTGATCAATCCCTTTAAACTGAGAAAATAAAGCAATAGATCTTTATCTGTTCACATACTTGGTCTTGTACATCATAATCTAGGATATGATTTCTGAAGTGTGTTTGAAGAAAATGGATTTGATAAGTAATGCAGCGTGATTCAGTGGCATTTTGTTTGGGGTTTTTTTTAGGGGGGATGTTTTGGTTTGTTTTTTTTTTTACAGTGATTGATATTGGAAAGATATATGTTTGGAGGAACTGGGTTTTGGGGTTTGGTTTTTTTTTTGTTAGGAAAAATTCTAACATTTCCAAGATAATGAATCCCCATCTCTCTTTTCTTCACAGAAATTAAGAGATGGTTAAGGAGTGATACCAAAAGTATTAATTAGACAGTAATAGCATAACCAAGTGACCCAGATGCAGAAGCCATATGGGACATATAAAGGTCATATATTAATGTTTAACAGTCAACTGACACTGCAATTTCCCTCCAGACAACTTTCTGATTGAGAGGGCTCACACAAAGGTAATGCAAAAAGAACTGGTTGTGGGTTCCCCCTCCAAAAAAACCTGCCATTGCAAATGGAAACCTGTCTGCTGGGAGCTTCCCCTTGCTGAACCTCTCTGGAAGTACTCTGTCAAAGAGTACCTCTGGCTACCAGAACTCAGTATGTAACTTCAGAGTGTGAGTTCCCAGCTAAGAAATTGACAGCTTGCTTTTTTTTTTCAGGCAAGACCTGCTAACAGGGAGCTTTTTAAGGAGAGCAGAGGGGACTCATTAATATCTGATGCAAAGTATATACTTCTGGAAATGCTCTTCTCAATAAATAACAGCTCATATAATCTAAACCTTCTCTCAGTTAACAGTAGATTTGCACATGACCTTCCTACAAAAGACAGAACAAAAAATATTATATTTTGTAGTTGGGTTGATATGACAGTCTAAAGCTTGCATTCACTGAATCTGATTCTTTTTACATCCACTGCAAAGTACCTCTTCTGACTATTGGAGGTACTGCAGACTTAAAAAAACGTAAATGCTAGAAGAAGCCATCTCAGTCAGATGATACAGTGCTTCAGAAAGATAATTTTGTGGTTTAAGATGTTTATTCCAGGTGGGGAATGTGTATGAAAAATTGTTTAGCAATTTAATCCCTTGAGTCCTTTCCATGATATTATTGATAAGTGTCTTTCACTGAGTGTTGTACAAAACACAAGAAAGTAGAAAATGCCCTGAGAAAACATAATGCAGACCCAAGGATGCTTAGAAAATACATCTGAGTTATAACATCTGTCAAAAGCAAGTGAAATGTAAGTATCAGGTGATTCTTTAGTCTTGCAGGAGACGTAAATGTGTAGTGTCAAACCAAAGAAAGGAAACTATAATTGTATATTCTATTGCCTCATCTGTAATAAGTTAGACTGGCAGCTTAGATTGTCAAATAACTCAACCTGACCAGAATTTATGCAATGGGAAGTTAAAGTGGATCTTGAATAGTCACTGTGATGAGTAATGAGTTTTGAGCTGGAACAAAACACACTGTTCTTAACAGTTTCTCTTGTTTACTTACCACAATTTCCCATTCCCTTTCCCCTACTCCAAGCAAACTTTCCAACAGATTTCTTGTATAAATGTAGGTGCTAATGGTAGAATTTTGCCTATCAAATACAATGAAAGCTATGTCCTTCACTTCAAAGTAATTGGGAATTTCCCCTGGAAGTGATGTTTGAATTACTGCTGAAACTTGCATTCTTGGGCTGATGAAGTGGTTGTCACTTCTTTTTCAGGTAGAGGGGAAATATTTGCATAATAAATTTTTTTCACTTTTATTGGAAGTGCATCCCACATTATTGCTTGCTAAAATTTTGGGGTTTTTTTTTTCACTTATCTATCTGATGAAGTTAAAGTGCATTGGTAAACAGAGCTACAGAAAACCACAAATAATGGCAATATAATATTTTTATTTGGTGCACGATATACACAGCAGGTCACTGTGAAGATACTCTGACTTATAGTGCTGAACTGAATGGGACAAGAAAATGCTCAAAAGGCAATTACTTGTGCTTGGCTGATTCCAGCCAAAGTGCCTCTCCTAAGCTCTCTGTCAAGGCTGAATAACAGTGTTGAAAAATACAATGCAATATGTGGATAAGATGAGCACAGTTAAAAAGAATAAGCACAGAAATGGGAAGTAAAAACTACTAATTCTCATTTGGCCTCAGATCTTTGTATAGCTTTTGTAGACTTCTTCAGTCCAGGCCTTGATTTCTCCATTTGCAATGCAGAGGTAACAGTTTTCACCTATTCAATTCCCCCAGCTGCAACAAGGAACATTTGATGCTTGTATCACACTTTGAAGGTTTATTTATGCTTTTCTCTTTTTTTTTAATAAAGTCTACACTCAGCTACACTGGACAGTCTGGAATTTTTTGAGCACCTTCTTGTTGTAGCACCAAATATATAAAGAAGACATCAGACAGTCCTCTGGAAATCTGCCCAAATTTGGACATAAAATGAGGTCTCTTGCACCAACTGCAACATGTGAGAGGCAGCCTGGAGGGGTGTGGTGGTGCAGACTGAGGGTGCCATACTCCAAAGCTGCACAGAGTGAATGGACCCCTTCTCCTAGGGTATCCCAAGTTCTGGGGCTAGGAAAATGTCTTGGGATCTTCACAAGAAGATTGGTGCCTCTGTTTTGCTTAGGCCTTATAAAGATGCAATGATCACCTCACACTTTATAGGAATCTTTCAAATATACTTATTTATGTGCATATGTGACCTTGTATATATGACGAGAGGAACAATCAGTCTTTTTGAAGTACTAATTTTCTTAAGCTGGCCTAGCAGGAAATGTATAGTCCTGCATTCAGATTGTGTCTTCATGAGCTATGCACACACCACAAGAGAGGCAGAACAAATTTACCTTCTCAGTAAGTAACAGCTGATGAATATATCCATGGAAAAATCACATCTGAACATATGGCTACCTTCTTACATATCTGTAACATGGCAGATATTAGAGAGCTTGAACTGAACCTGAATGGTCCATCTCAGTTCTACTGTTTTCTAAATTTTGCATTCTTGACTTTGCAATCTCAGTGTTTCTTTAATGAAGTTTTCTCATTTGAAATAAATTATTTGTTTAGATAACATTATCTAGATGATTCATAGCAACAGACCTATCATCCATATTTGTACTCATGTTGCCACAAGTGCTCATTACAGGCATCACTCACTGACTTACACTCTTAAAGGTCAAAACAGAAGGAAGAGCATTATAATGGTCTTGCTGGCTGAAGTCAGATTTTATACTTTGCAGCTTCATTAGATGGCATTACATCAGAATACAGACAAGCAAAGCCTGAATTGATCCTACTTGACTGAATTCTAAATGAATGGAAAATGACTGCATTGTTTGCCAAGGATCAGCAATAATAGTATGACAAATCTATGATTTCTATGAAGATTTATGTCTTTATAGCACTTCTTTTCAGTTTAAGTGTTTCATTTGTGGTCATGGAACTTGAAAAATGAAGACGCTTTTGCAAGATGATGTTTCAAGCAAAATGAAAAAAAAAATATTGATTTCTTGACATGTATTTTTAGAGTTTTTTCATTTCACTTAAAGAATCATGTCGTATCCCAAGCATAGAAACCTCTTGGTAATTTGGAAACTTATTTCATTGCACTGATAATTACCAGTTATCAAAATGGCTTCTGCATCCCTCTCCTGAAAGACATGGGAGAGAAATAAATTGGCCATATATATGTTGTAGGAATGTACCTGGAGAGGATGAATCCTTTAATGAGTCAGTATTTAGGACAAAGTGTTAGGAATCTGGTCTTGTGGACTTCAGGCTGATTTTGAGTAGTTCATCTCACCTTTAGTTCTGTTTTTATCGTTCTCCAGAAAATCTCATAAGAAGGATACTCTGACAAAAAATATCTCCAGAAAACCTCAGAAAACAGATTATTCAGAGGATATAGAGAAGATAAAACATCTTAGTTTACTACTGTGATCACCATAACAATTTGGATTTCTGAAGAAGTTCTGTGCAATAGGGAATGTATTTTTTACATGAGTTCTTCAGACAGTTTTATTCTCTTCTACTTCCTGTTATATTCTTTCCAGCAGACTCTGATTACATGAAAAGAAAACAGTGTCCTGAAAAGTTTTATTAAACATGCTAACTGTGAGGTTCACCTGCAGAGAATCCTCTAAATAAACAGCTGTGGCTAGGAAAGGGCAGAATAACCCTCTCTTTTGACAAAACTCATTCTCAGATAAAATCACACATTTTTCTTTCACAGTGAAGCACAGTTTATCTTGGAATTCAGGAAGCAATACTTCTCATGGCAGAGGATGGTTTGGGATGAATCAGGCATTAGGGAACCCTTCCATTGCCCAGAATGGATGTGCTTGCATGTGCTGGGATTTGAAGTTCTACATTTTGCTTGCTGGCCTCTTTTAAAATATATTTTGACTGAACTGGGTGAAAAGAAGGAAAAAGATGTCACTTTGTCATGTCCTGTGAGTGTATTTTGAGTGGTGTGGGTTTGTTAATAGAAGGTTAATGTTATCTCATATTTATTAACTTTCCTCCTCTTTCAGTTTGAGATTACTCTATCTCCAAAGCAAATTACTCAACTTGCTGGAGAAGTCTAACCTTGTGACACTATTGTATGACTAAAGCAGACTCTGAGGCCACAAATCTGGATATGACTTACAAAATTTGCGTCCAAGAAAAAATGAAGGCATACCATGACCAGACAGATCAATGCCTGCTCTGGAGCTAGAGAATAGAGAGCATGCCAGGAGGAAGGTGTCCAGGAATCACACTGCTCAGCCCTACCATCTCAGTCTTTTCCATGAGAAGAAGAGAGAGGATTACTTATAGATCAGTGGAAAAGAAATGAGAGTCCTATAGAAGAAAGGTTTTGAAGTTATTAATAAACAAGAGGTCTAAACCTTTAAACTGCTACAGAAAAATATCATTTTTCTTAAATATGGAAGAGTAGAAGTTCAATAGTAGTTGGGATTGACACCAGAATGAAAGAGTAGGCTTTGCTTGTAGAGTAATTTTGATGACAAAACAGATTAAAAATTTCAGCCTGATTATAATAACTATTTTGTCCCTCTATTTCAGCATTCTTCTGGTAGCATAATTCAATGTCTATTACCAGTGCCTATTCAGTGGCATTTGACTGTCAGTATGACTGTTTGTCAATATGCATTTGCAGCAAAGAAGCCTTGAAAGGTTTAGAGGTTGAAAAAGAGAAAAAGATGATGGAAATTGCACAAAGACAACCCTTCTCTGAGATTTCTGCCACTTCTGATTCTGCTCTTTAAATGGAAACATGGAATAAAAAAATACATGTCAAATACATTAGAATTATATAAAAGTTTGTTTCTTTTCTTTTTCTGTAATTAATTTAGGTGAATTAAACTTGTTTTTGTTTTTGTTTTTTGGGGTTTTTTTGGGTAGAAATACAAGTGACTTGCAAAGCTTAATCACAGCTGTTCTATTTTGTTTCTGTACTGAATAGAAAGAAGACCTGATTTTTAATAAGTGTTTTTACCTGCAATTTTTTTTTACTTCTATAAATAGCCTAGTTTTCCCTAATTTGTAAGACATAAATGGAATGTGGGGAAGTATATTTTATTTATACTTTCACTGGATGTGTTGGAGGGGTCTGGAACATTTAACAAACCTCCTTCCCTGCATCATTATTCTATGTGAAACAAAGAACATTTGAAAACCGTTTCACTAGATCTCCCTCTTTCACTTAATAAAAGTCCCTTATTGATTGTCTGTCACAGTTGTAATTTTTTTTTTTTTTTTTTTTTTTTGTAACTGCTGTCTTTAAAAATTTCTTTTTTTATTAAAAATAAAAAAATCCCCACTATCAATACAAGCTTGGGGAAGAGTCAATAAAGAGCAGCCCTGAAGAAAAGGACTTGGGGGTGCTGATAGACGAGAAGCTGGACATGAGCAGCCAGTGAGTGCTTGCAGCCCACAAGGCCAGTCACATCCTAGGCTGCATCAAAAGAAGTGTGGACAGCAGATCAAGAGAGGTGATTCTGCTGCTCTACTCTGCTCTGGTCAGACCTCCCCTGGAATACTGCATCCAGCTCTGGAGCCCTCAGCACAGGAAGGACATGGA